>JAQZBX010009784.1:0-26771 GCA_029593785.1 Cabassous unicinctus
CAGGGTCAGGGATTGAACCCCAGACCTTGTATGTGGGAAGCTGGAGCTCAACCACTGAGCTACACCAGCTCCCCTGAGTTGGTTTTTTCATTTGTTTGCTTGTTTTTGTTTTCAGGAGGTACCGGGGATTGAAACCAGAACCTCGTCTGTGGAAAGCAGGTGTACAAACACTTGAGCTACATCTGATCCCCTCAGATCACAGTTTTTGATATCATGAAATGCCAGCTCCACTAAGAGGTCAACTCTAATCTTTCAACTGGAGATTTAAAAATTGCTTTTATGGTTTTCAAAGGAATGTGGGCTTGTTGAAAAAGTTCAAATGATATAGAAATATACACTGTACACCCCCCTGAAATAATCATTAATATTTCATATATTCTTCCATATTTTACCTTATGTTTATATGTAATAAAAATGTTAATATTTTGTTCACAAAACTTTGATCTTAATTTGCTGCAATTAGCTTTGTGTCCATGATAATATATATTATAGGTCTTGTTATGTCAGCGCATATATAGCTACCTCATTCTTATTAAGGATTGACTAGGGTTCCATTATACGGCTGTACTGTAATATAACATACATTTAGGTAATTTCAAATTCTTTGCAATAACAACCAATGTTGCAATAAACATCACTGTATGTAATTCTTGGTGTTCATTCTAAGCATGTATTTGGCATAAATTCCTAGATTTGGAATATTGGAGCTACTCCCATATGGTTCTACCAATTATATACTCTTAGCAACAGTTGTATACAAAAGTTCCTGTTTCCCCATTCTCATACTTTTCACTGCTACCAATCTTTTTACTTTAAGATAATCAGGTACATGAAAAACATCTTCTTGTTTTAAGTTGCATTTCTTTGGTTCCAGCTGAGAATGGGATCATTATAAGTGCTTGTTGCACATTTTTTTTCTTCTTTAAATTACCTGTTCATGTCCTTTGCTCATTTTCTATTAGATTGAATTTTCTTGTTGATTTGTGTGGGCTTTTAATTTATTTGACTATTACTCTCTAATGTAGTTTCTCTAGAATGTCATTTAACTTTGTTATTCAATTAACAATTAAAATATATAATGCAATTTACAAGATTTATCCCTTACATGAAATCATTTTTCCTGTGCTTAATTTTGTAAATGTAAACAAAATAGTCTGAATAGCCATTTCCTTACTTTCTTCCATAAAATATAACATTGAATAAAAGTGTTCTGACCTTAATTTTTCCACTTAATATATCCTAATGATCACTCCATATCAGGACATAGGGATCATCCTCATTCTCTTTTTCAGCTGCATAATATTCTATTGTGAGGATGTATCACAGTTTATGTAGCCCACTAGTGTTGTTTCCAGTTATTTTATAACTACAAAAACTGCAGTGAATAACTTTTTACATGTTTCATTTTGCACTGTGCAGTATATTTGTAATATGGATCCCTAGAAGTGGAATTGCAGGGTCAAAGGATTGTCACTTGTCTTTTAACTTTGTTACCATGTTATAATGTTACATAGTAAAGATGTTTTAACTTTTTACCTTACTCTTCTCTACTTAATGTTTTTGAACTTTGTGCCTTGTTTGGAAAGACCTGCTCTCACCTTTAATTATAAATGCATTCTACTGTATTTTCTCCCCCAAAACACACACATATATATACACACACACTCCCTTATACATTTAGATATTAAATACGTATGAATTTCATATTGCCTATGATGTAGGGATCTAATTATTTTCTCCCATAAGGATATCTTATAATACCTTATGCCTCATTTACAGAACTTTCCATCTTCTACTTGGTAAGGTAAATTTGTGTCAAATATTCCCTCTCCTACTTGACTGTGAGCTCCCAGAGAATAGACACTGTGCTTTAATCATCTTTATATACCTGATAGCCTCTACCACAGTTCTGACTTATGATTGATGTTAAATATGTCCTTGCTAAATTGAACAGAAAGTATAGAATGGTGACCAGCTTTCTAATTTTCAATCATGACAGAATGACAGAAAACGGACTTATATTGACATTGGAGACATTGTGAGACAAACGTCCAAAACTCCACTAATAAGAGACACAGGTGTAAATGATAAATGAAAAGGGAATTCTTGGAGATCTCTTCCAGTCTATGTAAATTCTGAATGAAGCAAGCCAAAAATGCTCAAAAGCAGGTTTCAGAATTCTGGCAGTGGACCAAAACCCAAATATTTTGATAGAATTAGAAATCATTACTTTAGCAGGGGTTCTTAACCAGGGGTCTGTGAGCTTGAATTTTTTTTTTTTTTAAGATTTTTTAAGAATCATTAAGAAATATGTTGAAATTGCTACATACAATTTAAATGAAAATGTAATCCTTTTATTATTCTTTTTTTAACTCAATCTTCTTTATCTCCCATTTAAGTTTTTTTCAATCTTATAGGCAATCAAATTTTGTTTAGTTTACTACTTTAAAGTCAGGTATATCAAATCATAATTTATATATAATAAAATTCACTCTTTTCAATTGAATATTAACAAATGCAAGTGGTCATGTAACCTCCACCTCAGTGAAAATATAGAATATTTCCATCACCCTAAAGAGCACCTTGTACGGTTGCCTTTTCTTTTTTTCTTAAGGAGGTACCAAGGATTGAACCCAGGACCTCATACATGCAAAGCAGACACTCAAACACTAAGCTACACCCACTCCACTGATTGTTGGATTGATTTTAACTGAATTCTCTGTTGGCAGAAGCGGGTCCTTCAGCCCTGTACTCTAATCACAGAGAGCCTTGTATTCTACCTGTAAGGACAGGTTGGGCAGAGTGCCCAGGAAATCGAGAGAGTTTATCTGAAAAAACTGTAGTTCAGTACTGCCGGGATCAACCAGCCTGCCTTGAGAGCCTACAATGTACCAAATATCTCTGGGGGCATTTGTTCTCAAGCAGAGAGCTGCAGACCATCGGCATATGTCCTTTTTAGCTTATACCCATTCTCTGAGTTTGCCCGCACATTTCATATCTTAGCCTTCCTGAAATCCTTGAGCCTCCCCTGAAACCTTGAATATTTTATGTCTGAAATTCATGGTCAATAGATATATGCATAGGATGTATGTATGTGCTTCAAGTTTGGCTTCAGTATGTAGGGCCCAGCAATGGTTTGAACATTGGAGAAAAAAGAGAAAGATGACTCTAGCATATGAAAACCTCATCCGAAAGAGATTCAGAGACGTCTGCTCTGATTCACAGGAAGTTGTAGTGACGAAGCTAATGACTCAGATGTGGATCCGGCAGCTCTGCAGAGGTAGTGATGAAACATTAGTCATAGCTTTGTCTTCTTGCTAAGTACAATTGAAAGAAGATAGAATATTATCAAGCAATCATAGTCCACGTCACCAGCCTTTCAAACAAATAAACACCAGCCACTGGCATAACATTATGGTCTTCAGAGTTGGCAGCCATAATGTAAACAACCTGAATTTATTCTGTGAAACAATGTATACAAGTAAATCAAAGTACCAATAATGTCTAGGTCAAGCCTTATTATCTAACCAATAAATTGATAACAACCTATAGGGCTGTATAAAGAAGTCGTTCCCAAACTTTGATCCTTGGAGTTATCTTTGGAGCTTGTTGAAAATACAGATCCTCTGGAGATTCTGACTTAATCATCTGGGGAAGGGTCCCAAGAATATGCATTTTCACCAAACTCCCTATTTGATTCTGATGCAGCCCACCCAGAGTCTACCGTTTAAGGGCACTGAATTTGAAACCAAAGGCCTGGGTTTCAGAGCTCCAGGATTCCAGGGTTCCATTTATTAGTTGTGCAGCCATGGCTTAGACAGGTCATTTCTCTGGGCTTTAGTGGTTGTAGTTTGGAAAAGGGCCACAGGCAGTTTTTTGAGCAGGGTATTTTTTCAGATGTGAAGTGTGCTTTGGGGGATTAAGGTAATGATTGTACGAGGACTGGTTGAGGCCTGAGAGGCTACTTAGGAGGTAGTTGCCACAGGGCAGGTGACCTGTTCTGAGGGATGATGGGAAGAAAGGCAAGGAGGGTCAAAAGTGAGGACAATGTAGAGTGGAGTAACAGGATTTGGTAACTGGTTGGCTGTGGAGAGTGAGGAAGTGGAAGGAGTATAAAAGAGGGCTCCAGTGTTTCACACCTGGGTGACTGGGTGTGGGGAGGCTTCATTACAGTTATTAGCGAGTTAGGAATGGCAGACAGATAAAACACTCCGCAGCTCCTTTAGCAGTTACTCCCTATGCTGAGATCCATTCTGGAATTTCCCCCTCACTTCTTTCTTTTTTTTTTTAAATATATTTTTTATTTTATCTTATTTTAAAAAAGGTATTTAGATTACATAAATGTTACATAAAAATATAGGGGATTCTCATATGCCCCGCTTCCTATACCTCCCACATTTTCCCACATTAACAACATCTTTCATTAGTGTGGTACATTCATTACAATTGATGAAAACATTTTAGAGCATTGCCACTAAGCATGGATTATAGTTTACATTGTAGTTTACACTCCCTCCCACACAATTTTGTAGGTTATGGCAAGATATGTAATGGTTCATATCTGTTATTGTAATGTCATTCAGGAAAATTCCCAAGTCCCCAAAAAGCCCCCATATTTTCACCTGTATTTCCCTCTCCCTGCCCTCAGAAACTCTAGTGGCCACTGCCTCCACATGAATGATGTAGCTTGTGTGCCTTGCCAGTGGGCCCTACTTTGGAGTTTGTGCTCCCGAGTGTGACAGAGTTGAACTCAGATGTGACTTCTCTACACATGCCTCTTCCGTCCCTTTTATTTGAACCTATAGTTGGTGCTAGAACAGGTATGTGTATGTCCAAGAGACTTTAATCTCTGGGCTGTCCATGTGCCAACTGGTCCCTGAAATTCAACAGAGTTGCAATACCTACTCTCCAGTTCATTGGACTCACCCAGGACAACTAACAAGGAGATGATGATGGACAATGACCAGCCCAAGGAGCCGAGAGAGTCTACAACTGCAAGCAAGAGAGTCCCATCCATCTGCCCCATGGGATCAAAGCCCCCCCTCAATTAGACGTGGAGTTGGCAACACCATCCCAGAATCCACAGAATTGGAGAATGAACTATGGACTAAAGCAGACTTACTGATATTCTGCTACAGACTTATTGTGATTCTAGCAATGGAAGAAACTATCATTCACGTGGAGGCTGTGACCCCTCACTTCTGATTTAAGAAGAGTGTGCGAATGTACTGTGAAAGAGGCAGGTGGCAGTTTGGGACCACTGACTACTTCTCTGACCTTTGACAAATCATCTCATCTTATTGGAATTAGTTTCCTATTTGTAAACTGAAGAGGATGGACTAGAACCAGAGATTCTTATGGGATCTAAGGATGATCTTCAAGGATTCCATGAATACCTTGAAACTGTATGCAAGATTTTTGTGAATAGGCCTATCTAAATTTTTCATGGAGAGGACTCACAGCTTTCATAAAATTCTTGAAGGAGTTAGTGACCCAAGAGGAGTTAATAACTACTGCAATAGGTAACTTTAAAAAAATCTTTTTACTATGGAAATTTTCAAATATCCAAAAGAAGAGGATAATTGAGAAAGTTAAGCACTTATTACCCAACTTTAATAATTTAGATGATCTCTCAAGTCCTTTGTGAAGTGCTACCATTTTATTGTATTGATGTACCATTACTTACATGGTTGACTTTTTTAAAAATTGTGTTACTGTTAAGTGGACTTTATTCTTACAAAGGTGGGTGTCCTAAAGAGGGAATGGTAAAATTCACAGACCTCCACTTAAGCTACTTACCAGATGGTCTCTATTCTTCCTGTAAAACATGTTGATGAATGTCCTTGACGCTCTCTACAACACATAAACTCTTCTAGTCCTACTAATTTAAATTTGTGCTTACTTGGAGTCAGTTGGGTCTATTTTCCCAAGCTGTTTATGCCTGTTGCACTAAGTGCTAAAATTATATAATTTCATTAAATATGTGTTCAATGTATTGAATAAGAAGTTTTGGTGAAAAAACTGAAAAACACCAACTTTATTCTTTCTCACCAATGACTTTCAAATGTGCTATGCTGAATTTTCCTCCCTACTATTACATGTTCTCTCAGGCAGATTCCATAACTTTTCCACACAACTTTCAAATCTTTCAAGGCCCAAGATTGAGGCCAGAGTACCAGCTATCATATCTGCATTCCAGGCAGTAGGATAGAAGGTAGTTCTAACTGTAGCACTGTCTCAGGAGCAGGTTCTTGCCTTTAAACTTTTTTTTTTTTTTAAGACTTATTTATTTATCTGCCCCCCCGCGTCATTTTTTTTGCACTCGCTGTCTGCTCTCTGTGTGTTCTTCTGTGTCTGCTTGTCTTCTCTTTAGGCGGCACCGGGAACCGATCCTGAGACCTTCCGGAGTGAAGAGAGGCTGCTCAATCTCTTTCGCCACCTCAGCTCCCTGCTCTGCTACGTCTCTTATTGTCTTTCTTCTGTGTCTCTTTTTGTTGCGTCATCTTGCTGTGCCAGCTCTCCATGTGGGCCAGCACTCTTCCGTGGGCCAGCTCACCACACGGGCCAGCTTGCTTTTCACCAGGAGGCCCTGGGAATCGAATCCTGGACCTCCCATATGGTAGACGGGAGCCCAATCAGTTGAGCCACATCAGCTTCCCTTGCCTCTAAACTTGTATTAGGCACAAATCCAGCCTCCAGTCTCAGGGATCTCTGACTCCAGAGACCCTCATCAGGCTCTGCTTGTGGTTCACTTGAAGATCTCACCAAGTCCAACTTTAAAGAAATTCCTTCTCTCAATCTTCAATTGTTCTTTCTTTCTCTAATGTAGCCCAAAAGTTGGTGATGAGCTAAGGAATGGTGAAAATTTTTGGCCACACCCTGTAGCAAGTCCTGCAAGGATGATCTGGGTCTTTTCTTTAGACTGTGTGGGTGTTCTCAGCTTTGGGGTCTGAGGCAAAAATGAGACAATGGAAATGTCACATTTTAATATCTATCTTAGAAATATCACTTAAATTGGAAAAATGTCAGTGTGAAAGGGAATTGTTTCTATGAAAGCTAAGTTAAATGTTTAGGAAAAACTCAAAAAAGGCAAATCATTAAAAATATGCTGTAGAATTAGGTGTGGATGAGACAATTAAAAGAGATTGGGGGATTATAAAAATTTACAGGATTATATACAAGTGTATATATTATTTAAGTTTCCGTGTCTCTTTAAAAAAGCTTAAGTGATATCCACTTAATGCAAGACTCCAGTTAGCAGCCTTATACCCAAAGAAAGTAGTGAATGAGTATATTTTGATAGTTAGAAGGTAAAAGAAATATTTAAGCTAAATATCACTAACACGTAAGTATCTTTTTTTTTTTTGATTCCCTGCTTTTCTCACTTTGACAGGGCTATTATAATAAGTACCAAAGATTTGTTGGCTTGAACAACAGGAATTTATTGTCTCACAGTTTTGGAGGCCAGACATCTAAAATTAAGGTTTCAGCAGGATCATGCTTTCTGGGAAGTCTGTAGCCTTCTGGGGTGGCTTGCCAGCAATCCCTAACTCAGTCTCTCGATCAGTCAAGCCTAATCCTAACTGATACAGAAGGCTTGGGCCTCAATATTTCTTTCTGAACTGAAATGAAACTTGCCACGCATACTCTTTTAAGAAATTTACTAACAATTAATATCTATGTAAACTCTATTAAACCACTCAGGGGTGTTGTAGAGGGATACCTGAATTAGAAAGAGAATCCTTCACAGGCCTTTTACACTCTAAGATTCTAGAGCACCATTTACTTGAAGTCCATGCCTTGCCCTGAGATAATTCTAGTAAAATAAATGATTGGCTTAATGTTTAGGATAAATATTTCTCTGTTGTGCAAAATTTCTTCAGGCCATATTTGCTGAGGAAGTCATGGCCACACACTCAGCAGCCACGTCCCAGCCCTTGCGTACCGTCCCCCCCTAGCCCCCCACCCCCGCTCCTGCCTTCTATTATGCTGTTTCCATTCCACAACCTGGGGGAGATGTTAGGTCTAATGAAAAGTCCCAACCAGATCTTAGACCAGAAACCGGGAACAAACAGCCCCAGATGCTTATCAGGGCAGGAACTCTCAGTGGCAAGGCCCTCCCCCTGAGGTGGATAAATACCCCACACTCAAACAGCACAGGGTCTCTCCCCTCTTACACAAAGTGGGGCATGTGGAGCTGCCATCCACTGACCCTGACCCGAGCAGTTTGGCCTCCTGGGGAGACCAGCCATGATGAAATCTCTTCCCCTGCTCTTTTGGCCCTTCTGTGTTGTGTAAGTAAGAAAGTGGTCATTTGCTGAAAGTTTCTGTGGCACCTGAGCCTGCGTTCCCATGAGATACTGTGTAGTAACTCACTCCACAATGCTGATTATTTTCCTTTGGCTAACTTGAGAACTGGCAACACAATTTTAGAGCCCAAACGGCAGAAGTACCATATTCCCTCAATTCCAAGACTCCATCAATTGAAGATGCATCATTGGTTTCTTAACAGTTTTTTGAGGAAAAAAAGTTAAATGAAGCCATTTTTTCCCCTAAGTGTTAATTACACACACACACAAACATACACACACATTGATTCACTATTTTTTCCTTTGGTGCCATGATCAAAGTTTGCATTTAAATCTTCCTCACATTCAGTCGAAATATTCTTTTGAAATATTTTTTGTTTCACAGCACTTTGCCTCATGTTTTATACAACCAGTTCTTGTGCTTTTCGGGGTTTTGCTCATTGGTTGCAAGTATTATGGATGAGTAGTGCCACATGTTCCTTATTTCATTGTAAGTAAAATTCTTTTCATCCTTTTTCCCCCAAGAAAACTGAGCTTTACAGGCCTGTCTCTTGTTTTGAAAACTAAGTAAATTCCAGAACATGGCTCCTTAAAAATGCTTGTTGGGTATAGAGTTTTTGTTTTGGGTGAAGAAAAAGTTTTGGTAATGGATGATGGTGACATGAACACAACATTGTAAATTTAATGAAGAAACTGAATTGTACACTTGGAAGTGGTTAGAATGGGAGATCTTGAGTTGTATATACGTTCCCACAATAAAAATTTAAAACTAAAAAAAAAAAAAAAAGCAAGTCCTCAAAACGAACAAAAAGAGGCTCATAAAAAGATGGAAAAATCTCTCTCTCCTGAAGCTTTGGTGGGAAAGGACGAGCTATGCTATAAATCAGTTAGAAAAACCGTATTGTTAAGGTTTTAGATTGGGAACCCTCTTAAACACACTTAGCTGGTTTTCCTGTGCAACACAGAGATTTGTGTGAAGCTGTACCAGTCTGTCTTTGGAGGTATAACTTGAATAAAGGAGACTTGCAAGATTCTAAAGACTGCAGAAATTTTTCCATCTCCTGTGAAAGATAACCTCCAAAAGAAACCAGTAGCTCTAACTAGTTGTCTTAGAACTAATTGCTGCCTCAGTACTAATATTGTATTGACATGGCTGTGTCCTAAACTATATAAATACTTGGGAGATCACATACTTAATGGAAATAATAAATGCGTATGGCTCACTTTACAGACATTGAGAGTCTTATCTCATTTACATTTACATTATAATTTCAAAGCACATAAAAAAATCAGGGTTCTTGATATCCTGGTATTTTTTTTTTTTTTTTTACATCAGTTGTGAGGCTACAATCAGATTTCAGAAATGCAGATATTTTCAGAAATGCAGGTTTAAAAATAGATCTGAGAGCCAAGAAAATAGGATATTTTTGTAATGTAATTCTTGTCATTTTATTTCTGTGCAACAGTAGATATTTAATTTTCAGAGTTAAATTTCTGTAATCATGAGGCCATTCTTAACTGGCTATAAGGCCTAAAAGAAACAACAAGAGGAGGCTCTTTCTTTTTATTTCTTAACATTTTGTGCTGGGGAAATCTTTTAAAAATAATTCTCAAGAACAACCTTTCCTGGCCAACAAAGTTCTTTGGGATCTGGTCTCAGTCAACCACTCTCTCTGCTTCAACCCTAAAGTCCAGGCTTGAGCCTTGAGAAGACACAAAGCACAACCCTAATTTCTGGTTATCCTATCTGGCAAGTCAGAGCATGACTACCAATGCCACCTGAAGCACCAGCGTGGTTGTTTCAGATGATAAAACTCTCATCTGTGTGATTTGATTTCTAATAAGAGCCTCCCAGTGTGGAGGGGCTGTGAGTCATTTGATTGCACATCTTCCTGTCTGCCCTTCTTCTAGCTCATTGACGGGATTGGCTGCTTAACAGTCACACCCCTACTGAGGAAAGTGCATACATACTTACTCTTCACTCCCTTGCTCTTTCAGATACAAATGCACAGCCTCACTCCTAACAGGAGACAGACTCCACAAGTTGCAGATATAATCTAATCTAGTGATTTTGCTTTTCTGGTTGCCTTTTCTGAGGAAACAAATTACTGTGGTGCAAGGTTTGGAAGCTGCTGCTGTTTGTAGGAAACAGGTTAGAACAGCATATCAGGCCAGGGCGAGACACCAAGTCAAGGGGAGCTAGTGTCTCATGCACTATCCCAAGCCTCCCTGCCCCTGGCAGCCCACTGGCAGCCTGCTCATTTGGGGATCTGGCTGCTACCAAATGTGCAAGGGTTCACTGCATTACTTTTGTAGCACCTTTAAAGGGTTCTCACACTGTAAGTGCCAAGGCGGCAGGAGGTGGGGGAATTGGGAGAGTAAGCGCATTCATAGCTTCCATCAGCATTCCCCAAAATTGCCCCAAATAAACATACAATCTATATAAATACTTGTTTCTTGCTGTGCAAATGCAACTTCAAGATAAGTCCCTTATCACCTCTTCAATTATAAGGCTGCCCCTGAGCCCCTCTGGAAAGAAATTCTGAACCCCGGCAAAGCTGGCACAGAACTCTTCCCTAAGAGGCTCTGATGACCTACGAGTAGTGTGCCAGACATCGCTATATTCACCAATATCTGGTTCTCCTCTTCTGATACGTGGAAGGCTGCACTTCTCAGTGTCCTTGCAGTTGGATAGGGCCATGTGACCAGTTCTAGCCAATGTAGTGACACCCATCATTTCCAGGCTGAGACAGTAAAAAGTCCCTGCATGATTCTCTAGACTCTTCCTCAGCTCAGGCAGTCATGGAGAAGGCCTCATGCTGAGATGGAAGGCCCAAAAGATTAAAACAGCCTGGATAACTCAGTGACTCCACAAAGGACAAGTGCCCTCAAGAACTGCTGGACCCACAGAGACTCTGCACAAAAGAGAAATAAACTTTTTAAAAAAATAACCAATCTTATTTTATTTGAGTTGTTTCCTCAGTCAAAAGAATCACTAAGCAAAGAAAACAAGCAGCAAGTCACAAAAGAGGAGTGAAAAATAACCAACATGTTTTTTTTTAAAAGGTTCAACCTTACTAGTAGGCAAAGAAACAGGAAATAAAAATCATACCATTTTCACCTATTAAAGAAGTAAGTATTTTTAAAACCTTTAATGCTAGAAAGTATATCAAAAACTGAAAGGCACAGTTGGCCCTTCCTTGTACAACTTTTCTGGAGAATGGTCCAGCAAAATATGCCAACAGACTTAAAAATGCTCATAACTTTTGACCCAGTAACTCTAGTTCTTGGAATCAATTTTAAAGGAGATAATAAGAAAAATTACAAAAATTTATGCACAAAGATGTCTTTATAGTGTGATATACATGAAAGGTATTTTTTGAGGAATCCACACGTGCATTATTATGCAGTCACTAAAGGAAGAGGAGGCCTTTTACAAAACAAAGGAAAATAGGTATGTTTTAATCTTAAGGAAAAAAAAAAGGTACAAACTACACAGCACAATTCCAGCTATGTAATAAGATACATATAAAATAAAATTAGAATGTTACCATTTTGCTTATCTCTAGGGTGGGGGTTTGGTTTGATTCCTCTTTATTGTATTTTCCACAATGGGCTATTACTTTTAACACCAGGAAGAAAAAAGAAAGTGGGTTTCTCTATGCTTAGAAATAAGACAGAAAAGCCCATTTAACTTTCAGAATTCTTATGAAGATGAATAAGGTATTACATTAGAAGTGCTTTGAATAATACTGAAAAGAACTATACCTTAGCTTAACATAATGTTCATGTTACTAAAAAGTTATGTGAAAACAGAAAGCATTAGAGAGTTTACTATTTAAAGCAATTCTAGGATGACCAGTAACTGTGCCCGAATTTTTCATTTTGTGGCAATATATCATCAAGAAGTATTTACTTCAAAAAGGGTACACCTTTAAGTACATTAACAACTCTCCATTATTGACAATGCAATTCGAATCCACGGTTTTGCAGGCCTGCCATGTGCTGTGCACCAAACTTGCCTTTAAGGAGCTCAGCTGCAGCAGAAAGACCCAGGGTGGTAAGTGGAGAAATAAACTTTTGCTGTGTTTAGCCTCTGAGATTTGGGGGTTATTTGTTATTGCTGCATAACTTAGCCCATGCTTATTAATATAAGCAGTAGTGTTCAATAGAGCTAGACCTCCCTCCCTAATCCTCTCCCAGGCCAGATAGCTTTCCCAGTTCTCTCTTCATCGCCAAACCATTCTCAGACTTTTCCAGTTGCGAAGTACATGGTTAGCCACCCAAGCAAGCCTTAAGACACTGCAGACCCAAGACTCTCTTCTAGCTGCATTGGTCTAAGGGGTAAATTCTACTGAGCACTCATCCAATCGCTTTCATGAAACAAAAATTTTAAAGTCCCATGGAGACTTCCAATTTGAGTATCCAGGAGAGAGAGAATAATTGATTCTCTTCATTTAACAAGTATTACTATATGATTAAATTGTGAGGTGGGTAAAGTCTGTCTTTATTAGGTGACTATAAGAACTATCCTTCTTTCCTGAGACCTCTCAAGTCAATCTTAGCACTTAACATGTTGATGTAAAAATAGTTCTGTGCAATTAACACCTAAGTGCCTGGAGGCTGTGCTGGTGACCCAAACTCAAATTGCCAAGCATTTCCAAAGGAAGATGCCTCCTTGACCTGAAAGTAGGCTTGCAGCCTTGTAAACTGTTGCATTAATCTGTCTGAAACTCCCACCTCCATGCCATGCCTGCTAGCAAGAATGCCAGGAACCAACTGAATCTTCATGGATTATCCCAGGAACTGTGAGGTTGGTTTAACAGTTGAGGTACCTATCATTGTAATTCAACGTAATAACCAACTAAAAAATCATATAAACATCTCAGTAGATGCAGAAAAAGCATTTAGCAAAATCTAACATCTATTCCTGATCAAAGCTCTCAGCAAACTAGAAATAGAAGGCAATTCTCTTACTCTGATAAAAAGCATTTACAAAAAAAAAAAAGTACAGCTAACATCATACTTAATGATGAAAGACTGAATACTTTCCTTCCTAAGATCAGGGAACAAGACAAAGATGTCCATTCTTATCGCTTCTATTTAACATTTTCTTGGAAGTTTTAGGCAGTGCAATTAGGAAAATAAATAAATAAAAAGCATACAGTTTGGAAAGAAAGAAGTAAAATTGGTTATTCGCAGACAGCATGATCACCTATGTAGAAAATCTGATGGAATCTACAAAATAGTTACTAGAATGAATAAGTGAGTTTGGCAAAGTTGCAGGCTACAAGCCCAATATATAAAAATCAATTGTATTCTCATATACTAGCAATGAACAATCAGAAATTGAAATAAAAACAATACCAATTAAAATAGCATAAAATATCAAAAAATGTTCAAGATCTATATACTGAAAACATTATTAAGAGAAAGTTTAAAAGAAAAATAAATGAACAGATAAAAGCTGTGTTCATGGGTTTGAAGGCTCAATATTGCTACAGTGTCATTCCTCCCTAAACTATAGATTCAATGTAATCTGAATCAAAATCACAGCAGTCTTTTTAAAAATAGAAATTGATGAAATGATTCTAAAATTCATATTGTAATGCAAAGCACTAACAATAGACAACCATCTCTGAAAAATAAAGAACAAAGTATAAGACTCGCATTATCTAATTTTTTAAAGAGATTTATTTTATTTATTTCTCTCCCTCCCCTCATTGTTTGCGCTTGCTGTCTGATCTCTGTGTCTGTTCGTTGTGTGCTCTGTGTCTGCTTGTCTTCTTTTTAGGAGGCACCGGGAACCAAACCCAGGACCTCCTATGTGGGAGAGAGGCACCCAACTGCTTGAGCCACACCTGCTTCCCTTGCATTATCTCATTTTAAGGACTTATTTTAAAATTACAATAATCAAGACAGGGTGGTATTGACACAAAGCTAGACAAATAGATCAATGGAAAAGAACAGAGAGTCCAGAAATAGGCCCATTCATACACTGACATCTGATTTTGACAAAGGTGCAAAAGCAACTGAGTGGAGGATAGTCTTTTCAACAAGTGATGCTGGAAAAATTGAATATCTATCTGTATGCAAAAAAAGAGAGAAATATTATCTATACTTCACACCACATACAAAAATTAACTCAAAATGGATCACAGACCTATAAAACTTCTAGTGGAAAGCAAAAGAAACCTTTGTGACTTTGGGTTATGAAAAGATTTCTGATATAACACTAAAATATGACCCATAAAATAACTAATTGATAAATTGAATTTTATTAAAATCACAGAATATTAATGCTTCAAGGAACTTTAGGGATCAGCCATTCAAAGCCTCCCCTCCCACCCCCTGCTTTTTAATATGTTTTTATTTTTACAGATGAGGAAACAGAAACCCAGAGATATGAGGGACTTGCCTAAACTTTAGCAGATCTGTTAGCAGATCCAGGACGAGAATTGCCGTGTCCTGCCTCCCAATGCAAGGTGTTTTCCAGTATGCCATACTGCAGTCTGCCTTGTGAAAAAACATTTTTTTTAAACATGGAATGCTTCATGAATTTGCGTGTCATCCCAGCACAGGGGCCATGCTAATCTTCTTTGTATTTTAGTATATGTGCTGCTGAAGCGAGCACTGCCTTGTAAATTTTTAATTTCTAAATTTTATTTCCTTAAAATAACAAAGAGAAAAAAATGCAGAGTGAAATTTAATGCTCACAAGTGGAATTACCTAGGGGGACTGTTGTATGTTTTATAAATGAGGCAGCAGAGTCTTGGAGTGCAGGAGAGAAAGGGATTGTTTTCTCCTAGAGCCGCAAAACCAACATTAAAGACTGGTCTCTGGAGGCAAGTAAAGGAAAACAACACTGCTTGTCCTAAATAATTCTCAAATGCATAACTTACTTCCAGTCGTCAACATCTACCTTAGCCTAGTACGCCTCTGAGTGTGCCTGAATAGCAATCCCAGACATTTCAATGCCAATGTTTCCAAGGGTATTAGGATGCTAAAAGTGAAGTGTAAAAATTGTCATTTTGTGTTAGTTGACAGTTTTTTGAAGTTGACATTTTAAAAATGGCATGTCTTTTTTTATAACTGAATACTGAATTTGCTTTAAATTAGGCTTACTCATGAAGAGCTGAAAAGTTGCTCTATTCCTTAAATGTACCCATCTTAGTGCAAAGATCAAACAATGGAAATTCTAGCTGACAGAATGAGAAAACTACTATTTTAACAAGTTATGGATGACTGAAAACCTTCCTGATAACTCCACAGGATATTGTTATCCTATGTGTTAAACAAAAGGTAGGAGCGTAGCCTTTATTTGTGTATATTTTCTTCTAGAGCCTCACATATATATATTACATTCCTGCTGAGAGAGACTGCTTTCTACAGTCTACCATTTTTTCTTTATAAGAAGAGTGACTCCAAATCTGGGCTCCCAGGGGATGTTGTAAAGTAAAAGTGTACCTGGATTAATTTTTTCAAATCTGAATGAGAAAGGATGAAAGGAATTGAAATTGCTCCATGGGAATGACAAGACGATATTGAATGTCCACCCAGATTTCATTTCCTGCCTTCCTGTCCAAATTCTGCTGGAATCATTCATAATATTAATTATACAGTATGGCAGACACTGATATTTGCCTACCCAACATCCATTCCCGCTTCTTCCTCATACACAAAAGCACAATTTTGTTTAAGAGTGGCAATGTGCCAGCAAAAATTACTCCCTCAGATTCCCTTGCAGCAAGGGGTGGCCATGACATACTCACCTGACCAATGAGACATAAGCTAAGAGTGTCTGGGAAAACTTTATTTTCCCACTCCCCTCACCCTGCTCCATACCTTCTTTTCTACAGTCTGGACAGGAAGCCTGGAGGGGCAGTAGCCATCTGGAGATACTTGGTAACCAGCATGAGGAAAACTTACCAAAAAGCCGATTGCTTGAAGAAATTCTGCTGAGATGTTTCTCAGGCATCTCCACCTCAACTTGTCCCAAAGGGAACTCAGAATCTTTCCATTTCTCCTTTAGAATTTCCTGTTTGGTAAATGGCATCACCACCCATACTATTGCTATTGTCAGAAACTTGGGAGCTATCCTTGACCCACTCCTTTCATCCCCAAGTCTTCACAATTCTACCAACCAAATATTTCCTAACAGGCTCCTTGCATCAAATTTCTTTTATTCTGGTAAAATACATGCAACATAAACTTTACTATTTTAATAATTCAGGGGGCATTTAGTACATTCACAATATTGTATAACCACAACTATTATCTAGTTCCAGAATATTTTCACTACCTCAAAAGAAACTCCCGTATCTATTAGGCAGTCACTCCCCATCTTCCCCCCGACCAGCCCCTGACAACCACTAATCTGCTTTCTGTCTCTTTGAATTTGCCTATTCTGGACATTTTATATAAATGGAATCTTACCATATGTGGCCTTTTGTGTCTGATTTCTTTCACTTGTCATAATGTCTTCAAGGTTCATCAATGTTGTAGCATGTTTCAGAACTTCATTCCTTTTTACGGTTGAGTGATATTCCATTTTATGTGCATAAACCACATATTACTTATCCATTTATCAGATGATGGACATTTGGGTTGTTTCCATCTTTCAGTCATTGCAGTTGTGCTTCTATAAACATTTGTGTACAAGTTTTGTTTGAACACCTGTTTTCAATTCTTATGAGTAGATGCCTAGGAGTGAAATTGCTGGGTCATATGGTATTTCTATGTTTAACATATTGAGGCACCATCAAACAGTTTTACATTCCCACCAGAAAGGTATGAGGGTACCAGTTTCTCCACATTCTCACCAACACTTGTTAGTATCTTTCTTTTTGCTTGTAGTCATTCTAGTTGGTGAGAAGTGATATGTCATTGTGTGTTTTGTTTTGGTTTTTGTTGATAGACTTTTTTTTTTTAGAGCAGTTGTTTGTTTACAGAAATATTACACAGAAGTACAAAGTTCTCATGTATCCCCTCAAACATAAACATAGTTTTCCCTATTATTAACATTTTTCATCAGTGTGTTACATTTGTTACAATTGATGAACGAATATAAAGTCCATAGTTTACATTAGGGTTCACTCTGTGTTTTACTGTTGTATGGGGATTTAAAAAAAATTATTGTGTAAAATATATAATATAAAATTTCCTGGTTTAGGCACATTCAGATATACAATTCAGTGGTGCATTTCCCTAATGGCTAATGATGTTGAACATCTTTTCATGTCCTTCTTGGCCATTGCATAACTTCTTCAGAGAAATGTCTGTCCAAGTCCTTAGCACATTTTTTGATGGGGTCATTTGTCTTTTTGTTGATGACTTGTAAGAGTTTTTTTTATATGTTCTGGATACTAAACACTTATCAGATATATGATTTACAAATATTTTCTCCCATTCTGTCTTTTTTTAAAATACATTTTTTATTTTTTTAAAGATACTTAGATTACAAAAATGTTACACAAAAAAATATAGGGATTCCCATATGCCTCACTCCTCACACATCCCACACCTTCCCACATAAACAACATCCTTCATTAGTGTGGCACATTCATTGCAATTGATAAATGCATCCTGGAGCATTGCCACTGAGCATGGACCATAGTTCACATTGTAGTTTACACTCTCTCCCACACAATTCTGCAGGTTATGGGAAGATATAAAATGGCCTATATCTGTCATAGTAATGTCATTCAGGATGATTCCCCAGTCCCAAAAAAGCCCCTGTATTACACCTGTTTTTCCCCTCTCCCTGCCCCTAGAGCCTCCAGTGGCCACTGCCTCCCCATCAATGTTGTAATTTCTTCCATCGCTAGAATCTCAATAAGGCTATAGTAGAATACCAGTAAGTCCACTCTAGTCCATAGTTCATTCCCCAATCCTGAGGATTCTGGGATGGTGATGTCCACTCCACCTCTGATTAAGAGGGGGCTTCGATCCCATACAGTCTATGGATGGGACTCTCTTGCTTGCAGTTGTATGCTGTCTTGTTTCCTTGGTATGGTGGTTGTCAATCCTCACCTCATTGTTAGTTGTCCTGGGTGAGTCCAATGAAATGGAGAGTAGGTGTTGCAACTCCACTGAGGCTCAGAGCCCAGCTAGTACATGGACAGCACAAAGATTCCAGTCTTTTGGATGTACATCTACAAACTCCAGCACCAAGTATAGGATTAAATAGAAGGGACAGATGAGCCATGTGTAGGGAAGCCATAACTGAGTCCAACTCTGTCACTCTCAGAAGCACAAACTCCAAAGTAGGGCCCACTGGCAAGGCACCAAACTCTGGAGCTATCTGCCCTGACCATAGGACCTGGGTATCTCCAGAGCCCTCAGGAGCCCCACTATTTGAGGTAGTATCCACTTTGGCAGTCTATGAGATCCTGCTGAGATGTATATAAGCGTTACCTCTGAGATGA
Source organism: Cabassous unicinctus (assembly GCA_029593785.1). Lineage (NCBI taxonomy): Eukaryota > Metazoa > Chordata > Mammalia > Cingulata > Chlamyphoridae > Cabassous > Cabassous unicinctus. The sequence goes on from JAQZBX010009784.1 coordinate 18,737, forward strand.
CCTCCCGACTCACTTTGAAGTCTCTTAGCCATATAAACTCATTTGTCTTTACCTTTCCTCCCATTTATTCAAGGCCTTTTTCCAGTTGCATTGTTAGTTGGTGCTTGGTAGTAATCCCATGGTGCCAGGGAGGCTAATCCCCGAGAGTCATGTCCTACGCTGGGGGGAAGTTAATGCATTCATATGCTGAGTTTGGCTTAGAGAGAGGCCACATTTGAGCAACAAGGAGGCTCTTAGGAGGCAACTCTTAGGCACCCCACAACACTAGGCTAAGTTTCAATTTCAAGAGCAAAGGCTCGCAAGCGTAGTTATCAATATCTAGGGCCCATCAATGGACCATTCTCCTTCACCAGTCATTGTCCCTGCACTTGGGGGACTGTTGCTGCTCCATTAGAGAATGTGGCAGAACTCTCCAAAATGGGAATTCAATATTCTCTCGGTTATTGTGTAAATTTCCATCCACTGTGACAATGTCCTGTGAACATTTGAACACATTTATATATCTTATATGTATGCCCAGTTGAACTTCCCATTCTGTGTTTTTACTCTCTTGATAGTGTCCTTTGAGGGACAAAAGTTTAAAAATTTTTATAAAGTCAGTTTATCTATTTTTCTTTTGTTGTTTGTGCTTCTTAAATTTTTTTTTAAAAAAATTTAGTAACATATATATAACCCAATATTTACCCTTTTAACCACATTCAGATATATAATTCAGTGTGTGTTAATTATATTCACCATGTTGTGCTACCATCGTCACCATCCATTACCAAACTTTTCCATCACTTCAAACAGAAATTCTGTATGTTGCTTTTGCTTTTGGTGTCTTGCATCCCCTATTGTGTCCTTTAATCCCTGCACAGAGCAGAATGGCATTTTCAGTACATAAATGTCATCACCTCTCCTCTGCTTGTACCTTCAAGTTTCCCATTGTACTTGGGAAAAAGTCCAAAATCCTTTCCATGAACTACAAGGCTCTGCATGATTTGGTCCCTGCGTTTCTGTTTAAGCCTTATTTTCCCACATTTTTTTCTCATTTTCCTTGCCTTGGTTTCTCAAGTACACCACTCTCTCAAGTATCTCAGGATCTTTATACATGCTGTTGCCCCTGCCTGGAATGGTTGTCCCACCTCTTCTGTACTTAGCTGAGTCCAATTCTTCCTTCTTGTTAAGCGTCACCTCCTGAGGAAAGCCTTCCTTGTCACATACTCCTCCCTCAAAATAAAACTGGGTCAGGTCCAGCAGTGCTAGAACTGGCTAGTGAGAACTAGAACTTTGCAAGCTGGATGTTAAACACAGTTATTATTAGAAATTAAATTTACAATTAAATAAATTATATTGAAACAAATGTAATAAACACTCAAACCTTCTTACATCTTACTTATTTTATGATATTATACTATTATCAAATGCTCTTGAGGCCATCTATAAGGTGGAAATACTATGTAACAATGCTCTAATGTGCATTTCTTCCCAACTCTGCCTTCCATGACAGGGATAGCTTGAAATCAGCCACAGTGGGAGGATTTACACCATGGAAGCTGACAAATGCTACCAATCAGAGCTTGTTTTTGGAGAGCTGGTGTTAACATTTATCAGTATACTATGACTGGTCAGATCCCCCATTCCATACTGTCATGGCACCCTGAACTTCTCTGTTGTGGTTCTTACCAAGCTAGTAAGCTTTTAATTAATTTTTTGAAATTTTGTGTTTAATGTATGTGCTACTCATAATAATGTGAACTCTGTGAGGAAGGGACTAGGGTTCATGTTGTTTTGCATTGATCTCTGTATCCTCAACACCTAGCAGAGTTCTTTTTTTTAATTCATATTTTTAAAAGAAGCTTTAGATTACATAAATGTTACATAAAAAATATAGGGCATTGATTCTACACTTTGGAAGAATTGTATGCTTTATTAATATGTATCAATAAAATTGATTTGTTAAAAAAACAATACATACCCCACCCTTTTCCCCTCCCACACTTTCCCACATTAACAACTTTCATTAGGGTAGTACATTGTTACAATTGATGAATACATCTTTAAGCATGGCTTCTAAGCATGGTCTATATTTTGCATTATGGTTTACACTTTGCCCTGCACAATTTTATAGGTTTTGACAAAATGTATAATGGCATGTATCCGTCATTGCAATGCCATGCAGGACAATTCCAAGTCCCAAAAATGCCCCCATGTTGCACGTATTCTTCCCTCTCCCTCCCCTCAGAACCTCTGGTGGCCACTGCCTTTATATCAATGATAAAAGTTCTTCCATTGCTAGAATAATAATAAGTCTGCTTTATTCCATAGTTGCTTTAGTCCATAGTTGCTTTCCCTTGTTATGTTTGTTCATTCCTCAATCTTGAGGATTTTGGAATAGTGATGCCACCCTACTTACGATTGAGAGGGCTTAGATCCCATGGGGCTGTATGCGATGGAACTGTATGTGAGCACAGTTCTTGGCACATGATAAATAGTCAATAATTTTTGTTAACAGATTGTCAACAAAGCCCAAGAAGCAGAATTCCAATGTCTAAATATAGGTGGATAGATGGCAGGGATTCATTTTGAAGAGTATGAAAATTTCCATTTCACTTACTGGGCTGTCTTGAGGATTTAAATATTGATGATGATTTAATTCTGTTCAGAAGTCTTACCAGGCTTAAACATTTCTTTGATGTCTTTTCAATTAGGAGATAACTAGCGATGGCCAAGGGTGAGTTTGCCTTGGCTTTCTGTGCAGGTGTGATGGTTAGGCTAATGTGTCAACTCGGCCAGGTAATTGTGTCCAGTTGTTTGGTCAAGCAAGAACTGGGCTAACTGTAATACATGGACATTTATGGGCTTTAATCATCAGTGAGTTAACTGCATAGATGGCCGATTACATCTACAATCAGCCAGGGATATTTCTGTCAGCAATGAGTGATGTTTTATCCAATCAGTTGAATGCCTTGAAAGAGGAAGTGATTTCAGGATTCAGAGAGAATTTCCCAGCTGGTCTTTGGGCAGCCAATGTTTCCTAGGAACTCATTAAGGACCTACATTGGACTTTCATTGGAGCCCCAGGTTTGCAGCCTGTCTGCAGAATCCGGACTTGTGCATCCCCACAGTCATGTGAGAGGATTTATAAAATCTCCTACTATTTACAGATATCTCCTATTGATTCTGTTTCCTTAGAGAACCCTGACTAATACAGCTGGCATACCCTGCAAGCAGCCTGTTTCATGTAGTGCATGCTCAGTACGTTATAATCAACTGGACCTGCAGACTCTAGCTGGACTGTGTAGCTTCACATGATTAGTCTATGGGGCCCTTTATTTCTTCTAGCTCCAGACCTTGCCTTTGCTGGCAAAGGAGGGAGCCCCCAGAATCTCAAAGTGACCCCAAACCCAAATACAATCATTGTGCTTTGTTTTGTTTGAGTTTCTAAACAAGACAACCCACAGACCATAACTGGCAGGTATTGGAAGTTAGGCTAAGGGCACAAAGTCACACTTTCTAGCCCAAGGCTGGGGTAGCTGAGAAGAGGTAGCCAGTAGTTACCCCAACCATACATAAGGATTGAAATGCCAAATGTTATCACTGTCTTCAGGACATGTACCCATGAATGATGTAGCTGGGGTAGAGCTAGGTCCAGCCTTATAGAGTCAGTCCTCCATAGAAGCAGCTTACATTTCTATATCTTTTGGGGATATTCACATTGAGTAAGCATTGGTGTAGATCAGGTGACTGTAGAGCTAGATAGATCCAAAGAAGTTAACTGGACTACCTCTTTATTTTACGAAAACCAGGAACACAGAATGGTGGACTGCCTCACTCAGGATCCAATGCTGGAACCCACGTGGTCTCCCTCCTGGTTGTGTGCTCATTCCACTGCTCTGCTCCAGCTTTGTAGTGCAAAGGCTGTGGCTACAAAATGACCCGTGTCTTCTCTCCTCTGTTCAAACTTAAGGTTAAAAACCCAAGAGAGCAAAGTGTGTGTAGCTCAGTGGCTGAGCATCTGCTTTGCATGTAGAGGTCCCAGGTTCAATCCCCGCTACCTCCTTAAGGAAACAAAAACAAACCCAAGGGAGGAACAGGGACAGTGGACCAGGCTGGGCATCTCTCTGCCACCCAGAAAAAGGACCTGCCTTTTGCAACTTCTTAATGAGAAGCAAGTAACTGAAATATTCTGTTTATTTTAATCAGGCCAATAAAACATATTAGAATAATTATCATTACTGGTTTTTTAGGGAGACAAAACAGAGTAGACTATTTTTGAGGAGGGTTTAACTGTTACTAGAAAAATGTCATCATCTTTGCTATCCTAAAACCATTGGATTTAGAATTGTGCAATGCAACTTCATTTTTATTTAGAGACTTAAAACGAATTACACATTATAAAATATGAGCAGGAAAACCATTATATACTGTGATAATACCCTTATATTCTAGAGACCAATACCGCACTCATTCTGCATTTCAATGAATGTAATTAAATTGAAAGGGATTATCATTATGGTGTACTTTGATGTTTTAAAATGGCTCTGGATATTTTCTGGTTAAACATGTCAGATTAAACACTTGTTTTTATTTCCACTGTGTCCTGAAATACCATCAAAATAATAGTTTGGGGGGCGGGGAGAAATAAGGCACAAGTTTCAAGAGAATGGAAACAGGAATAACTTAGGCAAGACATATGAAAAAAATTGAGTTGGAAAGAGGAGAACCTGTGTGAACTGACTTCAACTAGAGAAAATGGAAACCCAAGCCTGCTGTGTGGAAAGCCAGCAAGAAGCGGGTTGATTTGCTCCTCAGAATCCCACAAAGCCTTTGGAATCTGAAAGGCTTTAGTGCAGAGTAGGACTGAAAACTGGAAGAATGGTGGAATATATGGGAGCAGCAAGGCTCCCAGATTTCTTCCCTGAGCTCAGCCAGGTGACTGCTTCTCTCAAACCCTGGCCAAAGACTGGAGATTTACTTGTGGAGAAACTTAATCAGAGGGGACCTGGACCAGGGAACCTAAGGCCGAGCTGAGGGCAGGGCTGAGAGAACTCACTGCAATTAGGTGGAAGTCTTCATACCAAATGCAGAGACCCCAGCCCCCTTCTCCTACTTTACTCTCACAACACCAGCTGCCAGGCTTTTAAAATCCATGCAGGAGATTTGTGTTAGATTGAATCATGCCCCTCATAAAAGTCATGTTTAAGTCCTAACCCCTAGTTCTGTGGGTGTGAACCCATTTGTAAGTAGGGCCTCTGAAGATGTTATTAGTTAACGTGAGTTTGAAGATCCTATTTAGATGACACCAAATTGAATCAGGGTGGGCCTTACTCCGTATGACTGGAGTCCTTATAAGCAGAGGAAATTCAGAGGCAGTTAGTAGAAGCCGGAAGTCACAGGAAACCAGAGAAGCAGACACAAGGAGGGAGAGGTTGCCAGGTCACAGAGGATCATCGCAGGAACACTACCGACTCCAGGAGAAAGCAAGCTCTGCCAAAACCTTGATGTCAGACTTCTGGCTTTCAAAATCATAAGACAATAGATTCCTGTTTTTAAGCCAACCAGCTTGTCGTATTTGTCACAGGGGCCTTAGCAAACTAAGAGAAGATTAGAGAATTCTACTTCGGAGACTCTGACCTGCCCAAATTGGATACTGATTTGTGTGTATTGGGGTGGGGAGTGATGCCCCACCACTAAATGCCTGACTTCTCAACAGTGGTTTTCAAGCTTGCCTGCACCTTGGAATCACCGGGGAAGGTTTTATGTCTGCTAACACCTAGGTTCCACTTCCAGAGATTCTGGTTTAACTGGTCAGTAGTGCAGTACCAGCATTAGGAATTTGTTAAAGTTCCCAGGTGATTTTAATGTACAGCAAAAATTGAGAAACTCTTATCGTGAACTCCACGAGTCAACAAGCTTTGCTCACACATGGGGGTTCCAATCACTTTTTTATTTTATTTTATTTTATATTATTTTATTTTATTCTGTTAACAATAAATATAATCTGACATTTCCCCTTTTAATTTCAATTTCAGTTTCAGTGCTGTTAACTGCATTCACAATGTTGTGCTACCATCACCCCCCTCCATTACCAAAAACATTTCCATCATTCCAAATAGGAACCTTGTACATTTTAAGCCTTGACTTCCCATTCCCTATCCCCACCCCATGCCCTGGTAGCCTATACACTAGATTCTAACTCTGTGAGATTGCTTATTTTAATTGTTTCAAATTTGTTAGATCATGCAATATTTGTCCTTTTGTGGCTGGCTTATTTCACTCAACATGATGTCTTCAAGGTTAACCCATGTTGTTGCATGTATCAGGACTTCATTCTTTTTATGGCTGAATAATATTCTATCGTAGGTATATACCAAAATTTATGTATTCATTCATTGATTGATGGACACTTGAGTTGCTTCCATCTTTTGTCAATTGTGAATAATGCTGCTATGGACATCGGTGTGCATCGAGTCCCTGCTTTCAAATCTTTTGGGTATATACCTAGAAGTGGGATTGCCGGGTACTACGGTAGTTCTATACTTAGATTTCTGAAGAACTGCCAAACTGTCTTCTACAGCAGTTGTACCAGTTTACACTGCCACCAGTAATGAATGAGTGTTCCTATTTCTTTGCATCCTCTCCAACATTTGTTATTTTCTTTTTTTTTTTTTTTTAAATAGCAGCCATTCTAATGGGTGTGAAATGATATTTCATTATTGTTTTGATTTGCATTTCCCTGATGGCTAGTGAAGTTGAGCATCTTTTTTAATGTGTTTTCTGGTCATTTGTATATCTTCTATGGAGAGAGGTCTGTTCTTTTGCACATTTTTTAATTGGCTCTGTTTTGTTATTAATTTTGTTAAAAATTGTAAATTTTTAAGGATTTCTTTATATAAACTGGATATTAATCCTTCAAATATTAATATTTGTAGTTACCAAATATTTTCTCCCATTGTGTAGGTTGTCTTTTAACTTTCATGATAAAGTCCTTTGAGGACCGAAAGTTTTTAATTTTGATGAAGTCTCATTTATCTATACTTTTCTTTTGTTGTTTGTGCTTTCAGTGTAAAGTCTAAGAAACCATTGCCTACCGCTAGATCCTGAAGTAGCTTCCCCATGTTTTCTTCTTGGAGTTTGATAGGTCTACCTCTTATATTAAGATCTTTGATCCATTTTGAGTTGATTTTTGTATATGGTTAGATGTAAGGATCCTCTTTTTAAATTTTTTTTCAAATGGAGATCCAGTTTTTCCAGCACCATTTGTTGAAGAGACTATTTTTCCCAATTAAGTGGTCTTGTACCTTGTGAAAAATCAGTTGGCCATACATGTGAGGGTTAATTTCTGAGATCTCAATTCTATTCCATTGGTCTATATTTCTGTCCTTGTGCCAAAACCATGCTTCTTGAATACTGTGGCTTTGTGATAAGTTTTAAAATTGAAAAGTGTGAGTCCTTCAGCTTCATTCTTCTTTTTCAAGATGTCTTTCAGTATTTGGGACCCATTACCCTTCCACATAAATTTGATGCAATCCATTTTGATGCTTTTCCATTTCTGCAAAGAAGGTTGTAGGAATGTTTATTGGGATTGCATTGAATCTATAAATTACTTTAGATAGTATTGACATCTTAACAAGATTTAATCTTCAATCCATGAACACAGAAAGCCCTTCCATTTATTTAGGTCTTCTTTAATTTCTTTTAGCAATATTGTATAGTTTTCTGTGTATAAATCCTTTACAATCTTGGTTAGAATCTTTTTCTTAGATTTTATTTATTTATTCATTTATTTATTTCTCCCCACCCCCTCATTGTTTGCACTTTGCTGTGTGCTATGTCTTTAGGAGGCACCAGGAACTGAACCTGTGGGAGGGAGGTGCCTAATCACTTGAGCCACCTTCGTTCCCTGCTTTATTGTGTCTCTCATTGTTTTTTCTTCTTGTGTCTCTTGTTGCATCATCTCGTTGCACCTGCCCATCGTGTCCGCTCACTGTCTTGCTCATTTACTTTAGGAGGTACCGAGAACCTCTGCTCCCTGCTTTGTTTTGTCTCT
>JAQZBX010009784.1:26871-38556 GCA_029593785.1 Cabassous unicinctus
CTTTTTTTTTTTTTTTTTAGCTCTAGGAGCTTTGTGGTGGATTTTTCAGGATTTTCTGTATACAGGATCATGTCATCTGCAAAAAGGGAAAGCTTTACTTCTTCCTTTCCAATTTGGATGTCTTTTATTTCTTTTTTTTTTTTGCCTAATTGCTCTGGCAAGAACTTCCAGTACAATGTTGAATTACAGTGGTGACAGTGGGCATCCTTGTCTTGTTCCCAATCTTAGAGGGAAAGAATTCAGTTTTTCACCATTAAATTGGATCCTAGCTGTGGGCTTTTCATGTATTTCCTTATCATGTTGAGGAAGTTTCCTTCTATTTTAGTGTACTAAGTGTATTTTTATCAAGAAAGGGTGATGAATTTTGTCAAATGTCTTTTCTGCATCAACTTAGATGAACATCTGTTTTTTCCCTTTCATTCAGTTAATGTGGTCTATTATATTAATTGATTCTTATGTTGAACCAAACTTGCATATCAAGGATAAATTCCACTTGGTCATGGTATATAATTCTTTTAATGTACTGTTGGATTAGGTTTGCTAGTATTTTTTTTTAAACAAATCAATTTTATTAATACATATTAGTAAAGCATACAATTCATCCAAAGTGTACAATCAGTGGTATTTGGTATAATCACATAGTAATGCATTCAACACTTCAGTCATTATTAGAGCATTTTCATTATTTCAATAATAATAATAACAAACAAAAAACAGACGCACAAGAAATTTCTTCACCTCTCAATCTCTCTGTTTCCCCTGCTGTACATAGCTGCTATTTCTGGCTGTTGGTTTGCTAGTATTTTGTTGAGGATTTTTGCATCTCTATTCATAAGAGATATTGGTCTGTAGTTTTCTTTTCTCATGGTACCTTTTTCTGGTTTTGGTTTGAGGGAGATGTTGGCCTTGTAGAATGAGTTAGGGAGTGTTCATTCCTCTTCAGTTCTTCGAAGTTTGAGCAGAATTGGAGTTAATTATTCTTGGAATATTTTATAGAATTCCCCTGTGAAGCCATCTGGTCCTGGGCTTTTCTGTGTTGGGAGGGTTTTTTTTTTTAATCCATTTTAACACCCCCCCACTCCCGTTTTTGCTGTTTTGTGTCCATTTGCTGGGCAATTCTCTGTGTCTGTTTCCTGCCCTCTCTTCTCATCTTTTTCCTCCTGTCTTCACTGGGATTCGATCCTGGGAACCTCCAATGAGGGAGAGAGGCGTTCTGCCGCTTGTGTCACCTCAGTTCCTGGTTTTTCGGTGTGTCTCGTCTTGGCTCTCCCTTGTGTCACTCTCCTGTTATGTCACCATCTTGCTGCATGGCTTGGCAGGGCCTGGCACACCCGCGCATGGGGCCTGGGGTCTTGCCCACATGCAGGGCCTGACAGCGTGCCCGCATGCGGGGCCTGGCGAACCATGTGCCTTTTATATATTTTCTTTTTTTAAAATTTTACCAGAAGGTCTCGGGGATCAAACCCAGGTCCCAACATATGGGAGATGGATGTCCAACCATTTGAACCACATCTTCCCTGGGAGGTTTCTGACTACTGATTCAATCTCTTTACTAGTCATGGGTTTGTTGAAATCTTCTATTTCTTCTTTAGTCAATGTAGGTACTTTATGAGTTTCTAAGAATTTGTCCATTTCATCTAGATTATCTAATTCATTGGCAGACATTTGTTCATAGTATCCACTTATAATACTTTTTTATTTCAGCAGGGTCTGTAGCAATGTCACCCTTTTCATTTCTAATTTTCGTTATTTGTACCTTCTCTCTTTTTGTTTTTGTCAGCCTAGCTAAAGTTTTATGGATTTTATTGATCTTTTCAAAGAAACAATTTTAGTTTTACTGATTCTGTTGTTGTTTTTTCCTATTTCATTTATCTCTGCTCTAATCTTTGTTATTTCCTTCCTTCTGCTCGCTTTGAGTTTAGTTTGTTCTTATTTTTGAAATTAGGGCTCTGATTTGAAGTCTTTCTTCTTTTTAAATGTAAGCATTTAGAGCTATAAATTTCCCTCTCAAACTGCCTTTGCTGAATCCCACAGTTTTGGTATGTTGTATTTTCATTTTCATTTTCCTCAAGATATTTCCTAATTTCACTTCTGATTTCCTTTTAACTCATTGGTTGTTTAAGAGTATGTTATTTAATTTCCACATATTTGTGAATTTTTCCTTTCCCATTTGTTATTGATTTCTAGTTTCATTCTGTTGTGGCCAGAGAATATACATGTAATGATTTCAATATTTTTTAATTTATTGAGACTTGTTTTGTGACCCAAAATATAGTCTATCCTGGAGAATCATCCATGTGCACTCAAGAAGAATGTGTTTTCTGTTTTCATTGGGTGCATGGTTCTATATATGTCTGTTAGGTCTAGTTTGTTTAGTGTATCATTCAAGTCCTATACTTTCTTATTGCCTTTCTTCTATTTAAAAATGTTTTTTTTAATTTAAGAGAACAGTCAATCATAGACTCACTTTAATGGCAAAAAAAGACAAGACAAAAAACAAAGGAATACATAGAAATAGCACTGCCCCTTAAATATGCTGAATGAGGTGTTTATAGCCGTGTAACCAAACTAATTATTCTCCCCTCTTTAATTTTTATGCACTATATGTTAATTATAGGTATTATCAGACACACTAAATTAAAACAAAAACAAAATACCCTTCAATTTGAGTAATTCCACGCAGAAAATTGAGTACATGGGAACTAGAGTTCTAACGAAATTTTTGAGAAATATTCACATACACCAAATTAACTAGTTCGGTCAAAGGCAGCTATAAAAATGAACATCACAAGTTATACAGTTAAGAGTGGAGAAAGCCTGGCATTTCTTAAAGTATCTGGTGAGTGCTGTAAACCCAAAGACAGAAGCATCTTAAATAGAGAGCATTTCAGCATTCAGGCATGTTCAGTTTCTAGTGTACCCTATCTTGGTAATATACAGAAGGCAGGCGGTGACTCTCTGTATACCCAAAGGCAACTGTGGCTGGGAAGCCACAGGGTGGGCTCTGTTATCACACTTGATCCCACAGGCAGGTCAGTCTCTGGGACAGCTCATTCTCCTCTGCCAGCTGAGCATACACTTAAGCCTACGGAGCTGCTCTGCCCCTGCGGCAGCTCCATGTTGAGGTCGCGGTGGGCCTCATCTGCCATCTCCTGAAGCAGCATATCCACTTGGCTCTGCAGAGTGGTCAGTCGCCGTGTTGCTCATCATGTCTTACATCTGCTGTATCTGGATGTCCAGTGTCTCAAACTGGTGCTGGAATTTGTCCATCAGGGCAGAGATCTCCAGATTCATGGTCTTCAATATTGTGTCCACTGACTTAACCACATCAGCCATGGACTTAGTCACCCTGCCCATCGTCACTGCCGTCTGGACTCTGGCAGCCACTGCATTGATCCGTGCACTCATTCACAGGAAATTCACCACCTGGTTTTTCTGGTGGATGGTGTATACTGCGTGTATCCTCACAACTTCCATGTTGCCTTTCTGAATGGCCTTTTTAATCTTGGCCTTTTTGGCATTCTTCTCCTTGTTGTGTTTCTTGGCACTCCTGCTCAGTTCTTTGGCCGTGAACTTCAGGTTAAGCAGGTGTTTCTCCATGTTGGACATGGTCAGATGGCTCTTTGGGGGTGGGGTCTGTGTGGTAGGGACCAAGAGGATGGAGTTCTGCCCCTTATTGACCTTCTGATTAGATGTTCTATCCATTATTGAGTGCGGTATGTTAAAAATCTCTACTATTAATGTAGAACTGTCCATTTCTCCCTTCAAATCTGTCAGTATTTGTTTCATATATTTTGGATCTCTGCTATTAGGTGCATATATATGTAATTGTTTTATCTTCTTGTTGAACTCTCCCCTTTATCAGTATATAATGATCATCTTTATCCCTAATAACTGTTTTTGACTTAAAGTCTATTTTATCCAATATTAGTATAGCCACCCCAGCTCTCTTTTGGTTACTACTTGCATGGTATATTGTTTTCCTTCCTTTCACTCTCAACCTACTTATATTTTTTACTTTAAGGTGAGTTTCTTGCAGACAGCATATAGTTGGGTCATGCTTTTGCATTCATTCTGCCAATCTCTGCCTTTTGGCCAGAGAGTTTAATTCATTTACATTTAAAGTCAATATTGATAATGCAGGACTTTCTTCTGCCATTTTGCTAGTTAGCCTTTGTATGTCTCATACTGTTTTTGTCCTTCACTTCTGTTAAAGACTACTTTCATATTTATTTCCTTTATTGTGTTGTACCATATTGAGTGCCTTCTCATTTCTATCTGGATATATTTTTCATCTGTTTTCCTTGTGGTTACCATGGGGTTAAAATTTAACATCCTAAAAATATAATAATCATATTTGACTTGATACCAAATTAACTTCAGGAAAATGTACATTTACTTTTCCTATACCCTTCTGTCCCACCACCATTTTTTGGTACTAGTTACCACTTATATCTTTGCACATTGTATGTCCATAAACCTAGATTTGGCATTACTTTTTATGCATTTGCATTTTAGCACCTGTAGGAAGTAAATGAAGCTATATACCAAACAATACAATAAAATAATACTGGCATTTATATTTACCCAGTATTTACCTTTACTGTAGGTCTTTATTTCTTTATGCTGACTTTTTACACTGTCTATGTCTTTTCCTTCAGTCTGAAGAACTCCATTTACCATTGCTCATAGGGCAGGTCTTATGGTGATGAACTCCCTCAACTTTTTTTATTTTTTTTTTAAGGTACTGGGGCTGGAGATTGAACCTGGGACCTCATATATGGGAAGCTGGCACTCAACTACTGAGCCACATTGGCTCCCCTGAGTTGTTTTTTTCATTTGTTTGCTTTTTTGTTTTTAGGAGGCACCAGGAACCAAACCCAGGACCTCCCATATGGGAAGCAGATGCTCAACCTCTTAAGCCACATCTGCTCCCCCTTCAGCTTTTTTTATGTGAAAAAAAATTTTTTATTAGAGAAGTTGTGAATTTACAAAACAATCATGTATACCATACAGGATTCCCATACGTTGCCCCACTGCCAACACCTTACATTGTTGTGACATATTTCTTACAAATGGTGAAAGAACATTGTCATAGTATTACTGCTAACTATAGTTTATAGCTTATATTTGGTGTATTTTTCCCACAAACTAGCCTATTATTAACACCATGTATTACTATTGTATATTTGATATAGTTCATGAGAGAACATTGTCATATTTTTACTGTCAATCACAGTCCAAATGGGGTCATATGGGGTTATATGGTCTCTTGACCTGTACAGTCCATCCAAAGTGTATACTCAGTGGCTCTCAGTTTCATCACAGAACTATGCTGTCATCACTTCAGTCCATTTTAGAATATTTTCATTACTACAAAGGGTAAAATCCTTTATCCCCTTTTATACCCTCCTCATTTTGACCCTTAGCATTGATATAGTACCTTCTTAGCCATTGCTGCAAAAATATTACAATATTACTGCTAACTCTAGTGCATAAGTTACATTAGTTGTATTTTTCCCATGTATCACCATATTCTTAACACCTTGTAATAGAGGAACATACTTATATTAGTACTATTAGCCACAATCCTCGTCCACCACCAAACTCACTATTTTATACAGTCCCTAGATTATACTCTAGCTTTTGTTTATCAGAGAATGTCTTAATCTCTTCCTCATTTCTAATTATAGGTTCAAATAAAAGGCGCAGAAAATCCATGTGTAAGGAAATTGTAAATGAGTCTAACTCTGTTGCACTGGGGAAAATATATTCCAAGGTAAGGCCCACTGACAGGGTGCTGAATTTCTAAGGTTTTCTGCCTTGCCTATACCATCTAGATGTCTCTAGAGCCCCCAGCAGCCCCTCTGCTGAGGCACAGTTTATTGTGGCAGTCAATAAGATCCTCTGGAATGACCTCCTGACTCACTTTGAAATGTTTTCACCATAAAAATTCACTTGTATTTAATATTTCCCCCTTTTGGTCAAGGTCTTTTTCCAAATGCATTGTTAGTTGGTACTTGGGAATAATCCCTTGGTGCCAGGGAGGTTCATCCCCAGGAGTCATGTCTCATGCTGGGGGGAAGGTAGAGAGTTTATATGTTGAGTTTGGCTTAGAGAGAGGCCACATTTGAGCAACAAGGAGGCTTTCAGGAGGTAACTCTTACGCAATATATAATACTAGGCTAAATTTCAATTTCACAAGAATGAGGTTCATAAGTACAAGCATCAATATCAAGGGCCTGGCATATTGGTCTGTCCTCCTTCACTAGGCACTGCCCATGTACTCTGGGAATCCTTGCCATTCTATTAGAGAATGTAGTAGGACTTCCCAGGATGGGAATTCAATTTTCTTTCGGTTATTTTGTGATCTCCACCCACTGAGACAACACCCCATGTCCACTTGAACATATTCATATTCCATAAAGGCATGCCCCAGGTGTACCCCTCCTCATACATTCCCCCATCACCAGTGATCCTTCCCTGCCACAGTTGTGACCCTTCTGCAATCCAAAACCTCCCCAAAAACAAAGTCAAAAAAATAAATGAATAAAAATAATACAAAAAATAAAATAATAAAAACAAATAAAATATAAAAAACAAAGTACAAAATAGAAAAATATTTTAAAAATTAAAAAAAAAATTTTGTGTCTTTTGTTACCATAAAATATCTTTTATGAACAGTGACAATTACTTTTGTATGTTCGTCCAGTGTTTTATTTTTTTTCTTTATTTTCAAAGAAGCTTTAGGTTACAGAAAATTCACACAGAAAAATAGGGGATTCCCATATACCCCACCCCCTCTCCTTCTCACATTTTCCCTTATTGATAACATTTTACATGAGTATGGTACATTTGTTATAATTGATGAACGAACATTGAAGCGTTGCCACTAACCATGGTCAATGGTTTACATTATGGATTACATTTTGCACTGTACACTTTTATAAGTTTTGACAAAAGTTATAATAGCCCAAATCCATCAATGCCAGATCATATGGAACAACTCCAATGCCCTAAACATGCCCTATGTTCCAACTATTCTATTCTTCCCTCCCCTTCTCCTCAGAACCTATGGTAACCACGAAGTTTCAGTTTTTGAAGAATGAGGTTCATGCATTAATACTGAGTGTTTGACATATTGGTTTGTTTTCTTTTATTAGGCACTGCCTATGTTTTCAAGAGATTCTTGCCCCTCTAATTGAGAACATAGCAGGACTCCCCAGGATGTGAGTTTAATATTTTCTTGTTTATTATATGGGTTTCTAGCCACTAAGATAACACACTATGACAAGATAAACATTTTCATATTCCATAGAAAAATGCTCCAGGTGAACCTTATCCCACATATCGCCCCACCCCCCACACCCAAAATATATTTTTATCAGAAAAGTGGTGAACTTACAAGACAATCATGCATATGTTTGGAATTCCCATACAACACACCTTTGCACCAACACACTACATTGTTGTGGAACATCTGCTACAGATTATGAGATAATATCATCAGACTATTACCACCAACTATGGTCTATAGCATACATTTGGCATATTTTTTCCATACCACCTATTATTAACACAGTACATCTCTGGCATTGATGCAAGAATATTATGTATTGCTGTTTACTATAGTCCATAGGTTACATTAATTGTATTTTTCCCATGCTTCACCACATTCTTACCACCTTGCAATAATGATACACATTTGTTCTAGTTTATAGAAAGACATTCTTGCATTTGTACTATTAATCACAATTCTCATCCACCTATGGGTTCACTATGTTATGCAGTCCCTAGATTATTCTCTAGCTTTCTTTCAGTTGATATTTGCATCCCTAGACTGCCGTTTTCAGCCACAATCCCATTTATAAACCAGCTGCATTAGTTCTACTCACTATAATGTGTTACCATCAACTCTATCCATTTCCACACTTTTAAAGTCAAGTTAATGAAAACTTCTACATACATTAAGCATCAGTACTCCTTCACAGCCCTCCTCTTATCTTCTAATAATCTATACTCTAGGTTTTAACTTGATGCAGTTATTCTTTGTATTTAGTTCATATTGGTGAGACCATGCAATATTTGTCCTTTTGTGTCTGGCTTATTTCACTTAGCATAATGTCTTCAAGGTTCATTCATGTTATCATAAGTGTCCCAATTTCATTTCTTCTTGCTACAGCATAGTATTCCATTGTATGTATATATCACATTTTGCTTATCCATTCATGGACAGTTGGGTTGTTTGCATCTTTTGGCAATTGTGAATAACACCACTATGAATATTGGTATACAAATATATGTTTGCATCACAGTTTTCAGTTCTTCTGGATATATTCCTAGTAGATGAATTGCTGGATCATATGGCAGTTCTATATTTGGCTTCCTGAGGAACTGCCAAAATGTCTTCCACAGAAGCTGCACCATTTTACATTCCCACCATCAGTGAAGGAGCGTTCCTATTTCTCCACATCCTCCTCAGCATTTACTGTTTTCTGTTTTTTTTTTTTTTTTTAATAATAAGCATTCTATTTGGTGTAACATGATATCACATTATCGTTTTGATTTGTATTTCCCTAATAGCTAGTGATATTGGATATTTTTTCATGTGCTTTTTAACCATTTGTATTTTCTCTTTGGAGAAATGCCTATTTAAGTCTTTTGTCCAATTTTTAAATTGTATTACTTACTCTTTCATTTAGTTGTATGATCTCTTTATATAGGAAGGAAACCAAAGCCTTATCAGATTTGTGGTTTCCAAATATTTTATTCCATTGAATGGGCTACCCTTTCACCTTCTTGATGAAGTCCTTTGAATCAAAAAAGTGTTTAAGTTCGAGGAGGTACCATTTATCCATGTTTTCTTTCACTGCTCATGCTTTTGGTGTAAGGTTTAAGAATCCAGGTCTTAAAAAGATGTTTCTGTACATTTTCTTTTAGGAGCTTTATGGCTGTAGCTTTTTTATTTACGTCTTTGATCCATTTTGAGTTAATTTTTTAGAAGGTGTAAGATAGGGGACCCCTTTCTTTCTTTTGGATGTGGATATCCAGTTCTCCTAACACCATTTGTTGGATAGACTGTTCTGCCCGAGCTGGGTGGGTTTGACAGCCTTGTCTAAAATCACATGACCATAGATATGAGGGTCCGTTTCTGAACCATCAGTTTGGTTCCATTGATCTATGTGTCTATCATTATGCTAGAACTATGCTATTTTTACCACTGTAGCTAGGTAATATGATTTAAAGTCTGGATGTGAGAGTCCTCAAACTTTGCTCTTCCTTTTTAAGATGTTACTGGCTTCCTTTTTAAGATGTTTGGGGCCCCTTACCCTTCCAAATAAATTTGATAATTGTGTTTTCCATTTCTTTAAAAAAAATGCTGGTGGAATTTTTTATCAGGATTACATTGAATCTGTATAGAAATTTGGGTAGATTTGACATCTTAATGATATTTAGTCTTCCAGTCCATGAGCATGGAATGTTCTTCCATTTATTTAGGTCTTTAAAAATTTCTTTTAGCAATGCATTGTAGTTTTCTGAATACAAGCGCTTTATGTCCTTGGTTGAGTTTATTCCTAAATATTTGATTTCTTTTAGTTGAAATTGTAGATGGAAATTTTTTTTCTGACTTCCTCCTCAGATTGCACATTACCTGTGTATAGAAACACTATGGATTTTTGCATATTAATCTTGTATCCTGCCACTCTGCTGAAATCACTTATTAGTTCTAGCAGCTTTGTTGTAGTTTTGGGGGGACTTTTAAGTATAGGATCATATCATCTGCAAATAGCAAAAGTTATACTTCTTCCTTTCTGATTTGGATGCCTTTTATGTCTTTTTCTTGCCTGATTCCTCTAGCTAGAACATCTAGCACTATGTTGAATAACACTGATGAGAGTGCGCATCCTAGTCATATTCCCAATCTCAACAGGAAAGCTTTCAGTCTTTCACCATTGAGTACAATGTTATCTGTGGGTTTTTCATATATGGCCTTTATCATGTTGAAAAAGTTTCCTTCAATTACTATCTTTTGTAGTATTTTTATCAAGAAATTATGCTGTATTCTGTCAAATGCCTTTTCTGTGTCAATTTATAGGATCATGTGATTTTTCTTCTTTGTCTATAGTTGCCTGGAGAGACTGATGAAGCTTCACACCCCTTCCTCCCTTGCCTAAGGTGGGGATGGAGGCGTAGGAGTGAGCAGTAAACTAAGCTGTGCAGTTCAAAACTGACTGCAGTTGCCCAGGTCATATGACGTAGCATCAGCCCTCCTCCTTCCCTGTCAGGGGTGGGGATGGACCCTCTGGAGTGCCTGTCATTGCCCTGAGACACTGAGGAAATACTGTCCCTTCTGCCTTTTAAGGAGTGGGGATAGAACCATAGGTCCCCAAGAAACCAGTGGGCCAAAAGCACCTGCTTTTGCCCAGGTAAGCTGAGGAAACACAGCTCCCCTCTTATCCTATTGAGGGGTGGGTGTGAAGCAACCGGCATCCAAAAGTCCAGTCTGTGTGGGCTGAAAGTACCTGCAGTTGCCCAGAGAGGCTGAGGAAACACTAGCCTCTTCCATCCTATGGGGTAGGTGGAGATGGACCCTAGGCATTCAACAAACCAGTCCTTGCAGGCAAAAAGCACCTGCAGTTGCCCAGAGAGGCTGAGGAAGCCCAGCTCCCCTCCTATTCTATTGGGGGGCAGGAATGGAGCTACAGGTGGCCAAGTATTCAGTCTGTGCAGGCTGAAAGTGCCTGCAGGTGCCTAGAGAGGCTGAAGAAACACCAGCTCCCTCCTACCCTATGAGGAGGGGCAGGGATGAAGCCAAAGGCGCTCAACAAACCAGTCCCTGCAGACTGAAAGCATCTGCAATTGCCCAGAGAGGCTGAAGAATCACAGCTCCCCTCCTATCCTATTGGGATGGAGCCCCAGGTGTCCGACTATCCAGTCTATGCCAGCTGAAATCACCTGCAGTTGCCTGGAGAGGCTGGTTTAGATCTCTCCAGCTTCCTCCTTGCCGGAGGTAGGGCTGGAGCCTAGGCTAGGGCTGCAATCCAATATGGATGAAAAGAAGCCGGATGCCTACCATAACTACGAATTTTAATCAGCTCTGCTTCCCCTCATGCTGGAGGCAGAGTTAAAGTGGTGGCTACCAGTCTCTTTCTGACTTGGACAGGTTCAAACGTTAGCAGTTCTTAGTATTATACTTTAGCCAGCCAAATTTACTAATCAGCAGCTGAAGTCAGTGCCCGACCATCTCTTCCTCCCCCATTTTTGGGAAACAGAGCTTCCAACTTCAGCCATGGAATAGCTCATGAGGTGGCTTGTGCTGCCAGTGGAGGGTGGGCACCAGCCTCCGCAGTGTGGAGTTCTCTACTTTCAAATCTTCACTGCAGATGGGCAGTCTCCTCCTTCCATTCTTTCAAAGGATGTTGCTGGATGTTCTTCTATTCTTCTGGGCCTCCCTAAACAGGCAACTTAGGTAGCTCTGGGTGATTACTAACTGCCCTGTAGGATGAATTGACTCTTGGAGTGCCTTACTCTGCCATCATCTTGCCCCTCCTCCCCCAAACTCATTCTTCAAAGAACCAACTTTTAGTTTCATTGATTTTCTCTATTCTTTGTCCATTTCTTATTTCATTGATTTCTGCTCTTAACTTTCTTATTTACTTTTTCTGTGTACTTTGGGTTTAATTT
>JAQZBX010009785.1:0-45429 GCA_029593785.1 Cabassous unicinctus
AAAAAAAAAAAAAAGGAAGAAGCTGAAGCAGCTACTTATATCAGATGAAATAGATTTTAATAGACACTAGTAATATGCAATAAGAAAGAAGTCAAGAAAAAATTCTATTTACAATAGTGACTAAAATTATCACATATTTAGGAATAAACTTAACCAAGGATGTAAAGCACTTGTATTCAGAAAACTACAATGCATTGTTCAGTCAAAAAAAGATCTAAATAATTGGAAAAACATTCCATCCTTGTGGATTGGAAGACTAAATATCATCAAGTTGTCAATTCTTCTCAAAATTTTTTAAAGATTTATTTTATTTTTTTATTTCTCCCCACCCCATCACCATCTGTGCTCACTGTGTCTGTTAGTTATGTGCTTGTCCTCCCTTTTATTAGGAGGCACCATGAACCAAACCAGGGACCTTCCATGTGGGAGGGAGATGCTCAATCTCTTGAGACACCTCCACTCCCCCCTTTGTTATGTCTATCATTATGTTTTATTTCTTGTATTTCTTGTTATATCAGCTCACCGTGGCAGCCCATCATGTCAGCTCACTCTCTTACTCCTCCTCCCCAAGTGGTACTGGGAACTGAACCCAGAACCTCTGTTGTGGTAGGTGGGAGCTCAATCACTTGAGCCAATTCTGATTCCCAACCCAAAGTGATGTACAGATTCAATGCAGTCCCGATAAAAATTCCACCAGTATTTTTAAAATAAATTAAAAATTCAATTACCAAATTTATTTGAAATGTTAAGGGTTCCTAATTAACCAGAAACATCTTAAAAAGGAAAAGCAAAGTTGGAGGACTCCCACATCTGGACTTTAAATCATATTACCCAGCTAAAGTGGTAAAAGCAGCATGGTACTGGCATAAAGACAGACACATAGACAAATGGAACCAATTTGATGGTTCAGAAACAGACCCTCATATCTATGATCAAGTGATTTTTGACAAGCCTGTCAAACCCACCCAGCTTGGGCAGAAGAGTCTGTTCAACAAATGGTGCTGGGAAAACTGGATATCCACAACCAAAAGAAAGAAAGAGGACCCCTATCTAACACTTTATACAAAATTTAACTCAAAATGGATCAAACACATAAATATGAAAACAATAACCATAAAGGCTCCTAGAAGAAATTGTAAGAAAACATCTTCAAGACCTGGTGGTAGGTGGTGGATTCTTAAAGGAGACAAGAGGAGGACTGAAGTGGACTAATAATGCTCAATATATGTAGATGTTTTAATTACCTTTGCTGTAAAAGTGTGAAAATGTATAGAATTGATGGTAACACTATAGTGGGTAACAACTGGTTTATAAATGGCAATGTGGCTCAAAAGAGTAGTCTAAGGATGTAAATGTCAATTGAAAGAGAGCTACAGAATAATCTATGGACTGAATAACACAGTAAACTCAGAGGTGGGTGAAAATTGTGGTTGATGCTACAGATGCAAGAGTGTCCTTTGTGAGCTACAGCAGATGTACACCACTATTGCAGGGTGTTGGGAATGTGGAGAAGCATGGGAAAAATACAAGTGGAGTAATCAATGGACTGTAGTTAACAGCAATACTGTAATATTCATGAATCTATGTCAAAGATATACTTTGTTTATAATGGGGGAATATGGAAAAAGTGTGCCAAATGTACCCTCTGGACCATGGTTAGTGGTATTAGTCTGAAGATATTATCTCATAATCTCAAAAAAAATTCCCACATGGTGTGGTGTGTTGATACAGGTGTATTTTATGGGAATTCTGCACATGTGCATGATTTTTTTGTAAGTTCATAACATCTGTAATAAAAATATATTTTAAAAATAATAATAGGGGTATTAATAATAATACAATTGGGGGTGAGTACACCAAATATAAGATATGGACTATAGTTAGTAGTACAATTTTAGTGATATTCTTTCATAATTTTTAACAAATGTCTCACAAAAGGACAAGGTGTTCATGATGGGTTGATGTTTGGAACCCCTGTATGCTGTTATGCATGTTTGCTTTGTAAGCTCAAAAATTTTACTATATATTTATTGTTTACATAAGTTCATGTATAAGTGATATAATAATAATAATAATAATAATAATAATAATAGGGTAGTTTGGGGGGGAAATTCACCAAATGTAAGATACTTTGGTTAGTAGTGGTATTTTAAGGATGCTTTTTCATCATTGGTTAAAAATGTTTCACAACAATGCAAGGTATTGGTAGTAGAATGAGGTTTGAGAGCCCTGTATGACATTATGTATGTTTGTTTTTTGTATTAGTCAGCCAAAGTTGTGCTAATATGAAATACCAAAAATGGGTTTGTCTTTACAAAGGGTATTTATTTGGGGTAGAAGTCCACAGATACCAGGCCATAAAGCGTTATGTTTCTTCCCTTACCACAGTCCATTGCCACATGTTAGAGCAAGACAGCTTCTGGCGTTTGTCAGGGTTCAGGCTTCTGGGGTTCCTCTCTTCCTGGAGCTGCATTTCTCTCCGGGCTTAGCTCCTGTTTCCTCCACAAGGTCAGCTGTAGACGATCAGGTGAATGGCTTGCTTCTCTTCTCCTGGGGCCTTCTTCCCAACATCAAAACTGCTTCTTAAAAGACTGCTTCTGCTCTGTTCTTTGCCTTGCCTTTTATATTCGATTCCCCATCCACCAAGTGGTGGGGCTCAACACCCTACTGACGTGGTCCAGTCAATGCCCTAATCATAACTTAATCATGTCCAGGTTAACAGATCAGTTTAAAAGCATGATCCAATTTTATTTTTGGAATTCATAATTACATCAAACTGCCCAATGGACACAGTTTTATAAGTTCATAACTATTAATATACACTTATTGTTTATATATGAGTAATATACTTCAATAAATTAAAATAATATATATATGTACATGCTATAAAGGGGTTACAGAGTAGGCAGAGAGAGTAAATTACCAAAGAACATTATCAAAGAAATGGTACAAAATTGTTCAGAGCTTAAAGGAGAACTTTAAATTGAAAGGCTTAGCATCAAGAGGAATTAAAAATACCCTCACCTTAGAACATTGTTGTGAGGGGGAGTAGGGTGGGGGATTTGGTTGGACTCTCTATGGAACTTGGGGGAGGGTTGGTGAACTCAGGGGATTTGCAGGTATGTGGGTAAAACTGCAATGGTGGGAATGTTCTTTTAGCAAATATGGCAGGGGATGATTACTGGTGCAGGGTGTTGGGAGTGGGATGTTTTGTGGGGTAGGGTGATCTGTGGCATGCCTTTATGGGATATGAAAGTGTTCATCTTGCTATAGTGTGTTATCTTAGTGGGTGGAGACCCACACAATAATCAAGAAAATATTAAAATCTCATCCTGGGTTGTCCTGCTATGTTCTCAATTAGAGAGGCAAGAATCCCTGGAGAACAAAGACAGTGCCTAATAAAAGAAAACAGACCAATATGTCAAGCCCTCAATATTACTGCATGTAACTATGAACATTATTCTTCAAATACTGAAACTTATTGGTTATTATAGTCCCTTGGGGGGAGGAGTGTGGCAGTTTGATATTATTTATGAATTCCAAAAAGAGATATAGATTATGTTTATAAACTGCTCTGTTCTTCTGGGCATGATACCCTTTGATTTTATTAGATTAAGTTGAAATGTCTTTGATTAAGTTATATTAAGTTTAGGGCTTTGATTCAACCATGCCACTAGGGAGGAACTTAGGGTTGAGTCCCCACCCCCTTGCTGGGCTATATAAATTCATACTCAATCAAAAAGTCACATAGATAAAGGAACAGAGGAAGGGAAATCCATAGACATGGAAAAGTGGACTTCAACACTGCATCCATAGAAAAGAATTGAGTCATTCCTCTGATAGTTTGCAGCTAAGAGAACAGAGCAGCTGAGCACTATGCCAGCCTACAGTTGAGATCAGAAGAAGCTGGACCCACAGAGCCTTAAGAGGAAAGAGGAAGGCTGAACACTCACAGACATCAACCCCCATCTTCTTTTAACATGTGACAACTGACATTGGGGGAGAAATCAACCTTGCATTGAACTCTTTAGGGCCTTGTCACTGTACACTTATATGCCAAATACATACCCTTTATAAAAGCCAACAGACTTCTGGTACAATGCATCAGCACCCCTTTGGCTGGCTAATACAGGGAGGGAAGAATAAACTAGATGGATCATAGGACATTTTCAGGGCATTGGAATTCTTCTGCATGATATTGCAATAATGGATACAGGGCATTTTAAATTTTGTCAAAAACCTATTTGCCTATGGGCAAAATGTAAGTCATAATGCAAACCACTGACCATGGTTAGTAGCAACGCTTCAATATTTGACATCAATTCTAACAAATGTACCATACACATGCAAAATGTTATTAAAGGGGGAGAGTGGGAGAATGGGAGACATTTAGGTGTATGAGAATCCCCCATATTTTATATGTGACTTTTCTGTAATCTAAAGCTTCCTTGAAGATAAAGTGAATAAAATAATACACTGCAGAAACATACAGAAGAAATTGTCACTGTACATAAAATATAACAGATCTTACAGGAATGAAAGACACAATGAAATTTTTTAATTTTTTTATTTTACTTTTATTTTTGTGTTGTTTGTTAGTTTTAAATACTATACTTAAAAATATTTTGACTATACTTATTTATTTATTTTTTGGCTTTGTTTTTGGGGAGGTTTTGGATCACAGAAGAGTTACAAGCATGGCAGTGGAGGATCAGTGGTGCAGGGTGTCAGTGATGGGGGATGTGTGGGGAGTGGTACATATAAGGCATGTCTCTATGGCATATGAATATTTTGAAGTGATCATGGGGCATTGACTCGGTGGATGGAGACCCACACAATAACTAAAAGAATATTGAACTCCTATCCTGGGAAGTCCTGCTACATCCTCCAATAGAATGGCAAGAATTACCCAGGTACATGGGAAGTGCCTAGTGAAGGAGGACAGACCATTATAACAGATCCTTGATATTACTGTTTGTACTTATGAACTTTTTTTGAGTGAAATTGTAACTTAACATAATATTATATATTACCTAATAGTTACCTCCTGAAAGCCTCCTTCTTGTTAAAATATGGCCTATCCCTAAGCCAAACTCAGCATATAAATGCACTACCTTCTCCCAGGGGTGGGACATGACTCCTGTGGATAAGCCTCCCTGTCAGTGAGGGATTATTGCCCAGCACTGATCAGTGATGAATCTGGAAAAAGAGCTTGACCAAAAGGGGGAAATATTAAATATCAATGAGTTTTAATGGCTAAGATGCTTCAAAGTGCAACAGGAGGTTATTCCAGAGGTTACACCTATGCATATCTCAGAAGGATCTCCTTGACAGTAAACAGTGCTTCAAACACTGGGCTCCTGAAGGCTCAAGAGACATCTAGGCATTATAAGCAGGACAGACAATCTCAGGAATTCTGCACAGTCAATAGGTCTTACTTAGGAATAGATCTTTCCCAATATAACAGTTAGACTTATTTCTAATTTTCCTACACATGGCTCTTCTGCCTTTTATTTGAACCTATATTTAGCTCTATACTTGTTAAATATATGTCCCAGAGACTTAAATTTTCAGCTTGCTCATATGCCAGTTGAACCCTGAATTTCAGCAGAGCTGCAACACCTACTCACCAGTTCATCAGAATCACCCAGGACAACTAACAAAAGAATGATGATGGACAATGCCCATGCCAGGAAGTGGAGAGTGTCTGTAACTGCAAGCAATACAGTTCCATCTTTCTGCCCCATGGGATATAAGCCCTTTCTCAATCAAAGACAGGGTGGACATCAGCATCCCAAAATCCTCAAGATTGAGGAATGAACAAACATAAACATAGAAAGCAAAAATAGACTAAAGCAGACATGACTATTCTAACAATGGAAGAATTTGTTTCATTGATATAAAAGCAGTGGCCACCAGAGGTTCTGAAGGGAGGGAGAGAGAAGACTAGATATAACATGCAGGCATTTTTGAGATATTGGAATTGTCCTGCATGACATCATGATGATGGATCCAGGCCATTATACATTTTGTCAAAACCTATAAAATTGTGTGGGGCAAAGTGTAAACTAATTATAAGCTATATTCCTTGGATACTACAATGCTTCAATATATGTCTTCATCAATTGTAACAAATCTATTACACTAATGAAAGATGTAGTTAATGTGGGAAAGTGTGATGGGGGAGGGGGTAAGGTATATGGGAATCCCCTATATTTTGATCTAATATTTATGTAATCTAAAGTCTCTTTCTAAAATATATATAAAAATTTAAAAAAGACTCTCATCCTAGGATATTACTGTGAACTTTCAGATCACCAAGATTAAAAATAAAAACAAGTTTGTTAAAAAATTTTGTTTATAAATCTTTGGAAACAAATAGAAATTGTTAAAGCATTAAACAAATGCAAAAGTCTGGACAAAATATTAGCAATCTGAATCTTATAATGAATAAAAACATTATGCTTCAAATAAGACTCAAAAAACCCCATAAAAATAAAGAAGAAAACAAAAAAAAAGATAAAAAGGAAATATAAAAATATATAAAACAAAACAACAACAATAAAAAAGAACATGAATATTCTCTGAAGAAAAATTAAAGAGCAGAAAAATATCTGAACCATCACCAACAACACTGAAAAATACAAAATAGTCTTACAATATCTTCAAGAGGCTGAGGGAATAGCATTTTCAGCTCTGAATTCTGTTCCTGCCAAATTGCCAATCAATTGTGAGGACAGATAAGAATGCTGAACCTTTTCTCCCAGGCACCTTATCTTGCAAATTTCAGTGAAAACATTCTCTAACAAGACAAAGGAATCCTGAAAGAAAGAACAAGATACATTTGAGGAAGCAGTGGAGCAAAACCAGACAAGCAGTTTAGGAACCCTTAGTAAGGAGGCTCCACCCAAGGCCTAGGGAGGCCTCACTCCAGGTGGAAACAGGAAGAAGGACAGTGCCCAAGGAAGACTAGATGAAAAGCTCAAAATGCTGAAAAAATTAAGGATGTGATGAAAGTAGATACTGTAAGAGAAAAGAGAGGTAATGAGAAACTCCAGGAAAACAAAAGGTTGAAGAGAAAAATATAAATATATACATAAAACCTTAGAATAATAGGGAATTTAGGTGAGAGGATGAATTGATCGTGCCAATATCTTCCTGAAAAGGTGGGAAGTTGCAAAATTTTGCTATATTTTAAGGAATTCAACACAATTATAAATAGGAAAGAAACTATAATAATTATATGTCTACCATGTGATGAGGACATGGGGAGTCCAAGAAGCTCATACTTTTTGTCCAATAGGTGGTAACAAGTGAGGTCAGTGTGCACTGGAGGGGGGACCAGAGGGGCAGCAGCTCTTTCCTTTCATTTTAATTCCTTCTACACTGCCTTACTCCTTAGCCATGTACATATTTCAATGTGCAAAATATATTAAATTTAATCAGAAATAACTTTGGGAAGAGCCTCTGTTCCAGTGACACAACTTCTGGTTCTAATTGGACAATACTGGATGAAAGTGAACATCCTGAACCTATCACCCTTCTTCACACTCAAACAAGATGTGAAGGGGTAAAGGCATCTGGTGCAGAAGAAATTGTCCTGTCAAGAGCAGAGTCACCTGTGTGGTTGGGATTTTCCAAGGCAGTGACGGGCACAGCTGCAGTATAACCCAAATGGGTCATCATGAAGTCCAGTTCCTAACCATGGACCAGCTGCCCACTCTCAAAATAAACTTCCATGGATGACATCACAGTAAGGGACATCAGCCATGACCTGAGGTGGCCAGTGTGTGTTCTGCCAGGTCCCTGCCTGCAGCCAGAGGGCAGAGGCCAGGCCCAGGGAAGACTGGGGGTACAGGAGGCAGTGTGAAGCCCAAAACCCTCCACCAACATCACGGTGACCTGCAGAGACCTGTGGGACAAGCAAACACCACTACTCCGAGGGCAGAGGCCCACTGCAGGCTGGCACCTGGGAAGAGATCCCAGCCATGTTAGGGAATCTGGATTCCCATCTGGGCTCAGCACTGACAGGCTCTGGGGCCCAGACATCAGGAGTCAAACAGTGATCCCCTGTCATCCTGCAGCATGTGAGATGAGAGAACTAGAGGCTGGGCCTGGGGCTGGCCCCAGGGACAATTAATTAATATGGCTGCTGGAAACCTGAAACTCATTAGCAGTTGTGTTTACAATGGTTGCAAATGGAGCACTGGTACCAGATTGAAACCTGAGAAGGACTAGCAACAGCCTCAAAGTGGAGCCAACACATGATAGTGCATTAAAGCAACACCTGGCAGAAAGTAACTAGTAATTTATGAATTGATATTCATCATATGGGCACTGTTTCTTAGACTGAGCTCCAAGACTTCAGTTACCCCAGATAATCTCTGCAGCAACTCAACATGGCAGGTCCCATCACTAGCCCCATCTCACAGGTGGTAAAACAGAGGCACAGAGAGTTCAAGTTAACCTGCCCAAGGTCTCACAGCAAGGTGGGACTGAGCCTGGAAGTGAAACAGCTGGGAAGACATGAGAGATTCTGATGTCAGAACATTTAAAGGAAAAGGAGGAACATATGCACAAAAGGTCACAGGCAGGCCAGAATAGACCTTGGCCCTGTGTTGGGTCTGGCCCTGCCCCAGTCAGCCGCATTGGCCACCAGTACCATTGTTATAGTTCCAGAAGCTTTGAACTCATCAAAGGATGGGCAGAAGTCCAGGGGTAGTGCTTGGAAACAGCACCTGGGGCAGAATAGGAACTTAGAAAAGGTTGGTTTAACTAACCCAATGACATTTGAAATCACAAAATACTAGAAATATATGACAGTGACACCTGCACATTATACTTCTTTCTAAGTCTGCCTCTCCCATTGTTAGAAGGAAGTTGTCCTCACCTGTGGATACAGGGGCTCCTTCCAGCCCAGGGTACAGCGGTCTCTGCTCTCAGCCTCCAAGAACCACCCTCTCCCAGCCCTGCAGTCCCATCCTCAGAGCAGAGCAGAGGCTGAACATTTGAGGTGGTCCTGTTGGCCATGGAGACAACAGTACCTGGGAGCCAATGGCTTTGACAGTGTCTCATATCCAGCAAATACTGTGGCCAGGGCCAGTGGTTCCCACAGTCCCTGGATGGCCTCCATGGACCACAGAGGGTCATTTCCCTGGCTTCCTGCTTGAAAGCAAGGCAGAGTCAAAGGAAGTGGAGGCTAGGAGCTCTAATGCCCAGCCTCCTTCCCCCA
Source organism: Cabassous unicinctus (assembly GCA_029593785.1). Lineage (NCBI taxonomy): Eukaryota > Metazoa > Chordata > Mammalia > Cingulata > Chlamyphoridae > Cabassous > Cabassous unicinctus. Next base: position 9,233 of record JAQZBX010009785.1, read on the forward strand.
GCCTAGTTAGGTCTTCCAAGCAGGTAAGAGCATCTGCTGGTTGGAAGAGGGCATCACCACTGCTTCAACCCACTGTCCTTTATTGCTCAGTCTGTCTTCAGACTTAACCAACAAACCAGAATTATAAATCCTGGACACCCCCCAAACCATGACACTGGGTTTAACTGCCCCTCTCACCTGGCCACAACATAGGCCTGTCTCCTACCCAACTCTTGGCCCTGGCTGCATATGAAGCTCTAAACACAGAGTGGCTGCCAGGGCCCCACCTGGTCAATACTCGGTTACACAGGAGCCTCTGAGACCAGTCTGAGGACAGCCTTGGCTGCATCATTCTCACTCCCTGATGACAAACAGACCCTCAACACTTCATGGTGAAATTGAGCCACCAGGAAGACCTCTGAACCTACAAATGGTGCACTGCCCCTGCCTAACCAGGACACAGGGTGAGTGTGAAGCTTGCCAGATGCCAGGAGCCCACCAACAAACCTCAAGGAGCCTGGGCCCTCACACCACTCACCTGACAGCACAGGCCTGTCCCTAAACTGTGCCTGAGCTTGGGGGTTGCCTGATGGCCCTGGCAGGCCTTGCTCCTACATGAGGAAGAGAGAGCTTTGGTGCTGCTGGTAGCTGGCAATAGCAGGTGCAGACCTGCTTGAACATCAAGCTCATCTTCAATGCCAGGGGCTTCTGTCCAGGACAACAAGATGCTCAGTCAGTTCAAGTCCACTTTTGTCTCTCCAAGGGCAGATGTCGCAAAATGTGGGGGAGTTGGAGGGTGGCTCACCCAAACATTTGCAAGATTGCTACCAAGCGTTCTTGTGGTCCAAGTGAGAGACATGCCTGTGGGAAGTCCATGGGAACAACCTCTGTTTCCCAGGTGCCTCCTACCAGATGGTCCTCAGAGCCCATTTGAAAAGCCCAAGCATCATGAGACCAGCAGAGTAACTCCCCTGTGGACAGGACAAACCATGCCCAGTGGGACACACCTCCATCTGCAGGTCTCCCAGGTGTGGCCAGGCCCCTGGGTCCTCTGCATCTGACCTGCTGGCTTTTCTCTCTACAGTTGAAGAACTAGCACTCAGGGGATAACCAACATGGCTTGGGGTCTCCTCCTCCAGTGAGGGCTGTGTAACCCTCCAGTTCTCTTCTGCCCTCTGCATGGTGGCCACTGATGGGTGAGACCTCCAATTGCTGAGCCCACACCTCCCCATGGGCTTCTCTCCCTGGTGATCCCTTGCTTGCTCTACTTCCCCCACATGGTAAGTGCTCAGGCCCTGCACATAGGAGATGGTTAAGGTGCATGGATTGAAGCCAGCTAACTGGCAATGGTTTGGCCCCACGTGGCAAAACAAAGCCTCTGGGTGTGCAGACTCTCCAATCAGGGTAGGAATGGCCATCAGACAAGGAGTCCCTGTCCTGGGGCTGCCAGGCCACAGTACATGAGGAACTCTCAGGTGACCTGAGGCAGCCCCTGGAGGGAGACTCCTGAGTAGAACAGTCTGGGGGGAACTTCCTGGGCATAAGACTGTCCATAAGGAGCTCCCCAGGCAGGGCCAGCCTAATGGAGAAGCACTCTAGGGAGCATCCTGTGAGGGAATAGTTTCAGTGGGGAGCATTCTAGGGGGAGAAGCTTGTGGGGTAGCCTCCTCGGAAGCAGTCTAGAGGGGAGCATTCTAGGGGGGAGTTTTTTAGGAGGCATTGTGGGGACGAGCAGCCCAGGGAGGGCACAGCCTGGGGGGAAGCAGCCCCACCATCCACTCACCATTTGGGCCTTGTTGGGGCTGGTGACCACACCCAAGGTGAAATCCTGCAGCTTCTGGTGAATCTCTCTGGGGAAGTTCTGGCTCTTTAGAACTTATGGGCAGAGGGAGGAGGGTGGTGGGTGCCTGGACAAGGAGAGTGAGTGGGAAGGTTATGGAAACAGGGTCCTCCAAGTCTGCTCCCCTTCTCCTCCTTCACCTCTCTGTCCTCAGTCTGGGGATAAGGTGTCACCAGCTGCCTCCCATAGACTCAGAGGTACACAGGCAGAGGTGCTGGCCACTGGCAGACCCCGGTGGTGGGCTACTGATCCCCATGGTGCCCACTCCTGAGTCCAGCTACTTCATGGGGTCCCAGGACCCTGCCCACCTCCCCCACAAGCTTGGTATTCAGCTTCTTTCTGTTGAAGAGTTGTGTGTGTGGGCAAAGGATCAGCTGTCAGTTATTCAGCCACTGCTCCCCTGCAAGTCCTCGAGGATGGGACCAGAAAGGACAGGTCCATGAGTGGGCAGATTGGAGGGACCTGAAGTGGGCAGGACCCAGAGTGGGTGGATCTCAGCCTGGGCAGACCCTGAGGGGGCAAGATGCTGAGTGGCTGGGCCTCCAAGTTGGCAGCACTAGGAGTGAACAGGAAGAGGAGTTGGGGGACCCAGAGTTATGGGACCTGGAGTGGGGGCCCCAGAGTGGGGGTAATTGAAGTGGGGGAAATGGGGTGGTGGACCCCAAGTGGGTGGAACTGGGAGTAAGCAGGAAACAGAGTGGTGGGACCCAGAATGTGGGGGCATGAAGGGGAGAGCCAGAGTGGGGATATCAGAGTAGGGGTCACAGAGTGGGTGGCCAACTCAGCCCAGTCAATGGCTCCTGGGGTTCTCCACCTCTGGGCAGAGCTGTGCCCTGGGGTTCAACTCCCTACTCCCTCTCCCTCTCCAGGACCAGTACACTGAGGTGAGGGCCTCCACCTGCCCCTTCCCTTACCTGTTGCCTGCTGGAAGAAGAACCTGCACTCCTGCCACCTTCCTCTCTTTTCCTCTCAGGCCCTGCTCTGGCTGCAGGGGTGCTGGTTCTGAGGGCCACAGCATCACTCCATCCCAGAGCATTCTCCCACTGTGGCCACCTCAGCCACTCCCCCTTGTCTCCTCCCTGCTGTCCCCATCTGGGTCCCTGGGATTCTGGCTGGGGTCTTCTCCTGTGGTCACTCCTGCCATGTAAATGACCCTCAGATGATTCATACTGTGCAGGGTCCCCAGTCTTGTCCTTCATGCTCCTCATTGCCCAGCACCAGTGGGCAGGACTGGGAAGCAGACCTTAGGGCCAGTGTCTGCAGCCCCCACCCCCATGCCAGCTCCACTCCCTGGTCACCCCATCTTGGGTTCCCGTGCCTGCAAGCACTGGAGGCCCTAGGACATCAGTGCTGTCACCATACTCACCAACTCTTCCCATGCCCCACTCCACACAGTCCGCTGGCTTGGGGGTGTCCATCCCCCACCACACCTAAAACCCTCTGCCCTGCTCCCTTGTCAAAACCCCAAGATGGTCACACATACCCACAATGCCCACTCCCATTTGGGGAAGGCCCAACTCCCAATGAGTCTCCAACAAATGCCTTCTCAGTGGACACCCAGCACCCAGGCTGCCTGCACATCTACCTCAAAGATGACTTCACCCTTCTGCTCTCCCCTCAGCCCCCCAAGCCCCCCACTGCTCATGGCCATTGAGGACCTTGGTTCTAATTTCACAGCAATGGAAAGTAACCAAGTGAAAAGGGTCAACCTGTCCAGCACCCAACCTGTTCCCTGGCAGACCACCAGACCCCAGGTGGCTCCCATGTCTGTCCCAGTCTTGCCAAGGACAAAGGACTGGATTATGTTCAAGTGTGCCACCCCCATGGACAGTTAGGTGCATTCTAGTACTAGCCTTTCCAAACAGAATGCCTTTGTTTGCATCTGAACTCTCATTTCTATGAGATGGACTTCTAGGAGTGAAGTTAAAGTGGAGTGGAATATGGAAATTAAAATTATTCACTGATATGCCAAACTACATTGCAAAAGGGCAGGAAGAACCTACATGTCCATAGAGGGCAGTTGGCTGGGCCTGTCAATCCTGCTGGCCCGGTGGTATGTTCTGTCTTTCACATTCTTTCAATCCTACCTGATTTCTGGCAGGTCCCCTTGGAACTCCCAGGCTGGTTCTAGCCAGGCAAGCTGCTGCTTCTACTTCCCTCTGCACATTACCCCTCCAGGGTGACTGGCTTTAGTCTCCAGACACTGCCTACTGAATTTTAGTGGCCCACCTATCCTCAGATTTGGGACCTTCACACCCAGGGTTGACCATGTTCTTCTGTACGCCTCACCAACAGCAGGGGGCTCTGGTCTTCAGATAAGGGACAGAAGACCCTGTATCCCTTCTCAAAAGAGTAGCATTTACAGGACTTCCACAGTGGGAGGGCTCCTCTCACCACCCTCATTTGCCTCAGGACAGACCCATCCCCGCCAGACTCTGGGAAGAGGTGGGGAATGGGAAGGGAAAGCTGGAGGCAAGTCTTCCACTACAAGTTTGATACAGAGACAGGAAATTAAGATCAGTAAGGGATTCATTTGTGGACTGTGGTTTTGAATTGGGCCTGTAGCCTTTCCAGGCCTAGATATTTAAGAGAGGATTAGAGTAGAGGAAACCTGCTGGGCATCTGCAGGAGACCGCATCTGCCCAGCACCCTGATATCTTTCAGGCAGGCCTGCTGCTCTGCATGGAAAGGCCCATGCACACCCTGCATCCTGCTGTGGTTTTCCCACTTCTCAGCACTGGAGAGCTTCCTACAGGTCCTGCATGTCTGGCCATTACCCCAGCCACCCTTGTCTGGACTCTCCCAGGGGGTCCTAGGTCCGGCCACTCCCTGCCACCATTTCCACACTCAGGGACAAGCACTTGCTCCAGGCACCTCTACCTGTGCTGTCTAGTAAGGCCTGAGCACTAATGCAGCACCACAGCTCACAGCTGGGATTGTGCAGAGTCATGGGCGCTACAAATGTTGGCTGTGCTGGCACCCCAAACCGCCCATATGGGCGGACCCCACTCCTCGTTCCTGGTCTGCATTGCTTCCTGTGCATGATCGGCCTGGCAGTTTGCAAAGCTCCGTTGAATTGCATTTCTCCCAGAAAGGTGCTGGGCCTTTCCTGTCAGAGCTGCTGGACCCTGCAGTGAAGAGCCCTGGGCAAACCCATACCTCCCTGCAGTCCTGCTACCTCAGACACCCTCTCTGCACCCCTACCCTGAGCTCTCCTGCGATCTCACAGAAATGGGACCTGCTGGTGGGAGGCAAGTCCTCAGGGCCCTGAGGGAGAAAGCCCACCACTCAAACCAGGTCCCTGGGGAGTAGATGCTGGTGGGCAGATGAGAGAAGAAGTGCACACAACTCCAGAGTCTGTGAGCAGGGTGGGTGTGCTGGAATTCCCACCCCTGCAGTAAGAATGTGGAGGAAGTGAGGAACTTTGAACAAACCCCCTCCTTTGATCCTAATGTACTCTGCAGAGGCAAGGTTGATTTGGAGATGCCAGTTGCAGAAAGGGCTGGAGTAAGAAATCACTTGGTCTTTAGCTCCATGGCATGGGCACCCGCTGCTCTCTGTGGTCTGAACCATCCCATCTGGCTCCCAGAGCTGGACAGGAGGAGTATGGCACTTTTGCAAGCCCAGACTCCAAGGAGGCAGCTGGCCAGGACTGAACAGAGGCTCCTGTGGAAGATGCTGGTCCTTCCACCCCGGGGATGGTTCAGGGGTCCCTGATGGACAAGCTGGTGGGGACAAGAGGGGGTGGCTTCCAGAGCAGGACTCTGCAGGGTGACCTTGGAGACTTTGAGCTTTGCCCTGACCCCTGAAGGACTGACATCTCCTTGACCCTGGGCTTGGAGGCTCAGCTGCACAATGGAGAGAAGGCAGTGAGGCCTGAGGATGTCCTGGGGATGTTAAGGGTTATCTCTGACCTGGTCAACACTTTGTTGGGTAATTACTGAGCTGCTAAAATCCTAGCTTAAGACATCTAGTGAATATGTGAATGATAAACCTCCTGGTGTCTACCAGGCTTTCCTTTGTAGAGTTTGCTGTTTTAGGGAGCAAATCAAAGGCTGGATTTTGAAACTCCACAAGCAGGGAAGACCTTCACAAGGTGAGAGATGGAGGCTCTGCCCTATCATTTAAAGGGTGGACCAGGGCTACCTGGAAAGAAAGAGTTCTTACTCCATGGCTTAGGGTGTGTGCAAAAGAATTAGGTAGGAAGGTAAATATTTTAGCATTGGTTCAAGTGAAATTCAGAACACTCCATGGGACTAGTGGCAGATTTACTACATAAGTCATGGATGTGCAGAGGGTGGACTTGGAGTTGGAGGCAGACCACTTCCTGGCCTGAAATGTGACCATGATACATTGTACAATAAAAATAGTGCTCTACAAAACAGCTTTCAAGATAGGAAACCACCTAGGGAGTGCAGAGGCAAAATGATATGTGCCATATTACTAAAAACTGATTGCTTCTGGTGGGATGAAATAATGAAGCATATTCATTTTCTCCTTTTTCTTTATAAATCTTTTCTGATTGTTATAAGATGAGGTCATGGTTTTCTGTTTTTAAGTTTTTTTTTTAAGGAGTGGAAAGGCCAATCAGGGGTATTAACAGGGTTGGGTAAGAGCCATCATGACCAAGTGTACTGAGGTTCAAGCACTGGCAAGGATGGAGAGTGGGATGGAAGTGAGAGGATTTCAGTCTGCATTTGAGCAACTCTTGGTACAATAAATCTCCCACTTATGAATTTTGGGAATGTGATCTTGGGGCCTTGCCTCTAGGATGTACTAGCTTCTCAGTGAATATACTCATCACCCATAAAGCACTAATAAATTTTAACCAGCAATGAACCTGCCAAAATGTCAAATAAAGTACTGTTCAATATTAAATTAGATTTTAAAACAATTCCACAAAATCTATGATTCTAATTTTCATTGTTTGAAAAGCAGTTACTTTTTTTGGTTGCTGTGTACTTAGTTAGTCCCAGGTAAGATATTTCTGTTTAAAAACAGTGCGTTACTTAAGATTTTGAGATAGGCTAACTTTTCCCTATTTACTATCAAGAAACAGGTCCAGTAAATTTTTAAACACTTTCCAAAAGACCTCAGCCTGTAATTGGCATCCCAGATTTTGACCCCATGATTGTCAGACTCTAAAGCCCACATTCCTAACCTCAGTACTTCAGGACAAATTCTTTATAAACTTCCTAGCTAATGGAGCTTGGCACACCAGCAAAAGGCAGTGCCAGGTTGTATTTAACCAATGCCCACTGCAAACCTAGGCTGTCTTTCTCCTCCTCCCTTCTCTCTAATGTGAAATGTAATCATTAGCACATCTTAAACATACTTGCCCAGTATTTCTCAATCTTCTATTCTCACCTGAACCCACATTACATTGGGGAGGATTTTCAGGTCAATTACTTAATAGCTGTGTGTCCTTGGTCAACTTACTGATCCTCTCTGAAAACTAGGAACAGTGATAGGATCAATGCCATCAATTTGAGATTGTTGGGATCATGATGTCATCACCATTTTGTTTCCTGTATGTGCTGTTGATTCTTAACACATTCAGCATCTAGTAGTGGAAGTCCCCTTATTCTTTTCCCCCTTCATAAATTTCCTAGTGTTTCCTGCACTTTCCTCCATTATAATTGAGCATATTTTTTAAAAATCTCCTGATGGACAGAAGGCTGGAAGTTAAGTTCCTTAAGGGCTCCCCTGAGTAACTAGCAGTACTATTTTGTGGGTATAAAAGATGTTTAAAGGAAAAGTATAGGTCATTTATATTATTAAAAGGAAAGCTTAAAAAATGTAACATGAAACTGTATAGCATAGTAAATCTAAATGTGAAATATGATTATGGGTAAAATTGCATATATAACACCATTTTTCTTTGAAGCTGAACAAATGTATGTTTATACTCCAAGGTGTTTGTATCAGACAAAAAAAAAAAAACACTACTATGCTAAGTGAAAGAAAACAGAAACAGTATACTACATATTGTATGATTCTATTTATATAAATTGTAAATATAAATCAACTTATAAAGATGAAATTAGATTGGTAGTTATATAAGGCTGGGGAAGGACTGCTAAGGGGTTTCGAATTTTTCTTTTCGGAGTTCTGAAATTGTTCTAAATTTTTTTCTGGTGATAAATACACAACACTGTGATTATCCTGAAACCATTGATTATACACTTTGGATAGATCATTGGATATGTGAATGTATCTCAATAACACTGCTTAATAAATTTAAAAATGTGCAAGAATTGGCAGAAATAGCAGCTATGTACAGCAGGGGAAGCATAGAGAGATTGACAGGTGAAGAATTTTCTTTGATTACTTGTCTGTTTTTTGTTTGTTATTATTATTGAAATAATGAAAATGCTGTAATAACAATTGAAGTGATGAATGCACCACTATGTGATCATACGAAATATCATTGCTTGTACACTTTGGATGAATTGTATGCCTTATTATTATGTATCAATTTTGTTGGGCACAGTCCTTCTGGAACCTTTGCTGGAACAAAATCCTGAGGACCCAGGCTTCTGAGTAGCTCTGTGTGAAACAGACAACTTCCAGGAGAGGAGAAAGGTTTCTGATGTCCAGGGTAGTAGTCCATGGAGGCCAGAGGGAACAATGAGCCCGAGGGTGTAATTGAGTCCTTCCTTTCTTGGGGGCTGGATAGTGTCCTCAGAAGGCAGACTGGGGTGGGGGCAGGAAATGGGAAAAGAGGAGACTCAATTTATAGTGGCCACAACACTAAAACAGATACTTAGGTATGGCCTTTTTTCTTGCTGTAACAGAAGTAATTCAAACTTACAACCTTGCTCAAAATGTCAGATGGGTTTGGGAATCCTGTGCCTCCAGTTGAAGACAGAGATTTTTCAGTTGAGACAATTCCCTGCAAGGCCTCTCCCTTGGGGTATGATCCAGGCTCCCCACATGAATTTCCTCCTGTGTAATCCTGGGCTCCAGCCTCACTCCTCAAAGCAAGGACTCTGCAGGTGGGGGCCCACCCTCCCTCCAGCCTGGGTCCACAAGGCTAGACCATGCTTCCCGGAATATTTTTTCTTCCAAAGAGGTCTGGGAGAAGGGTGAGATAAGTGAGGCATCAAAAAACTGAGACATCAAGATAAGTAATATCTTGATGTAATATTCCTAAAACTTAAACTTAATGCCAAAGAATCTGTGATGACAACAATTTCAAAATTTTAAATATTAGCAGGTCAGCATTATTGATGATTTCTTTTTGGTCAGGCTACAAGGGGGCTGAGTAACACTGTTGCACTCAGACAAGGCCATTTGCTGGCTATAATCCCTCTTTTCCTCAGGTTCTAAGTCAGATATGAGGAGAGGGACAAGCAGATTAGAGTCCAGATTCTGTTGGTGGAGCATAAGTGCCAGATGCCTTGCTCAGGCCACCTAATCTGCATAAGTATCTTGTCATTACACCACTATTTATTTTTTTATTTTCTAGTGGATTCCGCAGGGCTTAAGATACACCTCCAGAGTACCTTCAAGAACATTAACCCAACCCATGTGTAGTGTGAAAACCTAACAAACAGTCCATGTCCAGCACCTCCCTCCCATCCTTGTGCTTTTACTGTCACACTTTTGACTTTCACTTGTGCCATAACACAAAAGGCACTGCCATGTTTTTCTTTAGACAATCAGTTATCTTTTAGCTTGGTTAAAAAGGATTAAGTGTATGTTATATGTTCACCTTCATTTTCATCATTCCCTGCTCTTCATTTCCTTTGTGGATACAATTTTAGATTGGTGTCATTCCTTTGCCTGAAGAACTATTTTAACATGTCTTGTGCAATTCCAAATCTTTCATTTTTAAAAGGTTTTATTTTTATGATAATTTTTTATTTTTCCTTCATTTTTGAAAGATATTTTGCTAGGTTAAGGTGACTTTCCTTTAATCACTTTAAAGATCATTCTCTAATTTGCATAAATTCTGACAAGTCTATTGTATTCCTTTTTTTGTTGTTGTTGTTCCCTTATATGCCATGTTTTCAGCAGTTTCAATATATGTTTAGGTATGGTGTGTGTATATGTGTGTGTGTATGTGTGTGTACATATGATATTTATCCTGCTTGGTAGATTCTGAGTTTCCTTAATCTGCAGTTTGATGACTTTTATTACTTTTAGATAATTTCAAGTCATTTTCAAATATCTTTTCTGTTCTTTTCTTGCTTTTTTCCTGGGATCCCAACTACACATTTGTTGGGACATTTGATATGGTTCCATGGCTCTTGGGTACCCTGTTCTGTTTCATTTTACAGTTTTCTCTATTTCAGTTGGGATAATTTCTATTGATCTATACTCAATGATTTTTTCCTTGCCTGAGTTGAGATTAGAGATGAGCCCACCCATAGAGGGCATCTTTCATCTCAATCATGTTGATGGGGAGAGGGGAATTGTTATTGTTTTTTCCCTACATTTTTACTTGATTACTGTTGTTTTCATCTCTGCTAAAATTTCCAAATTGTTCAAGCTTTGAGTCCACCTTTCCCATTAAAGCCTTTAACATACTTTAAAGTTATTTAAAATTCCCCCTTGGAAATAAATATTTATTTAATAAAAAGAATAAAATTCCCTGTTGGATAGTGCCAAAATTTGGGTTTCCTATCTGAGTTCAGTTTTGTTGATCACTTTCTCTCTCAGCAGTGTTTTTGTTTTTTCTCTTTTTATTGTGGTACTATTTGGACAAAAGCCAGCCCTATTCTGCTAAGTCATTGGTGTGGGAGGTTTAATCAATTTAGTCAGTAGTTGTGCTGGGTTTGGATTTTGTTTTATTATTTGTTTGTTTACAAAATTTCTAAAATTTATATAAACTCTACCCACCAAACAACAACTGCACCTTTCTCCCTCTCCCATCTCCTGGTAACCTCTCACCTACTTTCTGTGTGTGAAGTTGCTATTCTAGATGTCATATAATTGGAATCATATATTTCCTTATGTGCCATGCTTATTTCACACAGTAATGATGTCAATTGTAGACTATATCAGAACCTTATTCTTCTATATGTCTGAATGATATTCCATAGTATGAATGCACAAGGTAGGGAAGCAGAGAATGCACTGCTCAGCACTGAGAACAGATTTATTAGTGGACTTGGAAAAGCCCAGGAGCCCCAGATGAGTCCTTTTGCGGATATCTGGGGGGTAGGTGAGGGACCAAGGAGAGGCCCCAAACTGCAGGAAAGCAGCATCACCCAGGCAGGATGCAGCAGTAAGTATGTGAGTCTTTCTGTGCAGAGCAGCAGTTAGACCCCAAAAGGAACTGGGGTGCCTGGTGGGTGGGGTTCAGAATATTATAAAGGGGGAAAGGAATAAGGGGGAACATACTCTACAAGATATTGGATAAATTGCTAAGAATAAACAGTGTATACAGGAAACAAAGTGATTTTACCCTAGAGGCATTAGGGAGGCTTCAAAGCTGGCAGCCTGGTCAGGGGTTTCCTCAGGGGAGCCCTTGACAAACTTAATTCAGTGGAGTGGAGAGGTGGGCTCATTATGAGGCTGATCTAGATGGTCTTTCAACCTTCTCTCATCAGGAGTCAAAACAAATGTGTTCAGATAACTATGATGGAGGAATATATGGGAAGTGCCAAAAATTTTCTGAAGAGGAAAAGGAATAAGGGGGAATTTGCTCTACCAGGTGCTGAATGTGTTAAAAATAAATAGTGTATGCAAGAAACACAATGGTGATGACCACCATGATCTCAACAATCTCAAATTGATGAGACCGATCCAATCCTATAACTATCCCTTTTCAGGAGACGAGAGGTGGTACAGAGGATTGGTAAGTTTCCCAGGACACACAGCTATTAAATAATTGACCCAAGAATACACCCAAGATCTATTCTGCATGCAGGAGAGAATAGAAGATTGAGAAATACTGAGCAAGTATGTTTATGATGTGCTAAAGATTACATTTCACATTAGAGAGAAGGAAGAAGGAGAAAGACAGCCTAGGTTTGCAGTGGGCATTGGTTAAATACATCCTGGCACTGCCTTTTGCTGGTATACCAAGCTCCATTAGATATGAAGGTTATAAAGAATTTGTCCTGAAGTGCTGAGTTTAGGAATGTGGGCTTTAGAGTTTGACAATTGTGGGTTCAAAATCCGAGCTGCCACTGGCAGAGGTCTTTTGGAGTGTTTTAAAATGTACTGGATCTGTTTCTTGATAATAATTAGGGAACAGTCAGCCTATCTCAAAATGTTAAGTAAGACACATGTTTGTAAACAGAAACATCTCACCTGGGACTAACAGTGCACAGCAACCAAAAGAAAGTAACTGCTTTTCAAACAATGAAAATTAGATTCATAGAGTTTGTGGAATTGTTTTAAAATCTAATTAATATTGAATGGTACTTTAGTTGACATTTTGGCAGGTTACATTGCTGGTTAAAATTTATTAGTGCTTTATGGATGATGAGTATTTATGCTAAGCATCTATTTGTGTTAGAGAAAGGTCCCATGACCGCATTCCCAGAAGATTTCACTGTAAGTGGGAGATTTGCTGCAACAAAAGAGCTGCTCAAATGCAGACTGAAATCCTCTCATTTCCATCGCCTTTCCAACCCCGTCCCAATGCTTGAGCTTCAGTACAATTAGTAATGATGTCTCTGTCCCAACACTGTTAATACCCCTGTTTTGCTTTCTACTCCTTAAAAATAAACTTAAAAATAGAAAATCATGACATTGTCATTTTATAAAAATTAGAAATGATTGATAAACAGAAAGGTGAATATAAATATGTTTTATTATTTCATCCCTCCAGGAGCAACCAGGGTTAATTAACATGACACATATTATACCTCTATGCTCTCCAAGTGGACTCCTGTCTTGAAAGCTGTTTCACAGGGTGCCATTATTTCTAAAATGTATCATGATCACACTTCAGGCCAGGAAGTTGTCTTCCTTAGACTCCAAGTGCACCCTCTGCACATCTGTGGTTTATGTAGCAAATCTGCTGCCAGACACTTGGTGTTCCCTGATTTTCTCTTGAACTACGGTTAAAATATTTATCTTCCTACCTAATTTTTTGCACACACAAAGCAGTGAAGTCAGAACTCTTTCTTTTCAGGTAGCCCTGGCCCACCCTTTAAATGCCAGTGAAAACCTTCATCTCTCAACTTAAGTGCCACGGCGCTATCGACCAAGGGATTTCCTATCCCAGCCCCTTCTGCAACCAGAACCAACCTAGCCTCTGCAGAGTACCTTGGGGTCAAGGGAGTGGGGGCAGTTCAAAGTTCATCACTTCCTCCACCTCCCACCTTCCCTGCTCCCTGGGAGCAGGTGAGAGTTCTGATGCCCCCTCCTCGCAGCCTACTGGGTTGTGTGCACTTCTGCTCCACCTGCCCACCAGCTTCCACTGCCCAGGAACCACTTCCTAATGGTAGGATCTCCTACAGGGCCCTGGGGACATGCCTCACACCAGCAGGACCCCATCATGGCAGATCACAAGATTGTGCAGGGTAGGGGTGCAGAGAAGGTGCCTGAGAGTGTGGGGGCTCAGGGGAACTTGGGCTGCCCATGGCCCTTGTAGGGCCATCCACTCTGGGGTCCAGAAGCTTTGGTAAGAAACACACAGCCCCTTCCTGGGGCAATGTAATTCCTCAGGCTTTGAAAACTGCCTAGGTTGCCCCCGCCATATCCCATGCACAGGAAGCAATGCATACCCAGCTTGAGGGGCAGGGTCGACCATCGTGGGTGGGATTGGAGCATGGGCACAGTCCACATTCTGGCACCCACGACCCCTTGTGGCCCTGGCTGTGGACTGTGGCACAGCTTTGGGGCAGGGTCCTTCCCCACTGCACAGGTGGAAGTGCCTGGAGCACTACTTGGCCTGAGTGGATGGAAATGGTGGCAGGGTGCAACCTAGCCCAGGCCCCTCATGTGAGACCAAGTTGGGGACGCTGGGGAAATGGACAGATGTGCGGACCTGAGTGAAGCCCCGCAGTGCTGAGAAGTGGGACTACCACAGCAGGATGTCTCAGGGCGTGTGTGGGCCTTACCATGCAGAGTGGCAGGCCTGTCCCAACAGATATCGGGGAACTGAGCAGGTGGGGTCCCCTGCAGTGCATATGCCCAGCAGGTTTCCTCTACTCCATTCTCCCCTTAAATGCCCAGACCTGGTTTTGAATTGTGGACCCAATTCAAAACCAGGGTCCACAAATGAATCTGGTTGGATCATAAATTCTGGTCTCTGGGTCAGAATGCTCAGCTGCATTGGATTCTCGCCTCCAGCTTTCCCTCCTCTTCCAAGAGTCTGATGGGGGAAGGGTCTGTGCTGAAGGAAAATGGGGTGGTGAGATGAAGTCTACCCCAGTGGAAGATCCCAGTAACACCACTCTTTTGAGGAGGGGTACAGGGTCCTCCACCACTTATCTGCAGCCCAAAGCCTCCTGCAGTGGGTGAGGTGGGCAGAACAGCATAGTCCTCCCTGGGCTGCAGGTGCAGTTCCTCAGTCAGGGTCTGGAGAAAGGTGGGTCACTAAAATCTGGGAGGCAGGGTCTAGAGACTGAAGCAGTCACCCTGGTGGGGCAATGTGCAGAGGGAAGGAGGAGCAGCATCTGGTCTGGCAAGAACTAGCCTGAGAATTCCAAGTGCACCTACAGCAGATCAGCTCCAGGATGGAGAGAATGAGAAACACAGAGCAGACCACCAGACTGGTGGAACAGACAGGCCCAGCCATCTGCCTTTTATGAACTTGTAGGTTCTTGCTGCTCTTTGAAATGCTGCTTGGCCATACTAGAGAAAAATTTTGATGTCCATATCCCACTCTAATTTAACTTCACTCCTAGAAGTACATCTTATAGAAAAAAGAGTTCAATGCTGCAAGCAAAGGCACTCTGTTTAGAAATCAGGCACTAGGATGCACCTAAGTGTCCATGGGGGGACACAATTCATCAATTTCTAGTCCTCCTTGGCAGAACATGTGGCAGGACTGTGTATATGGGCAAGACCACAGGTATGATATCAGGCAGGCTCAGGTTGGCAGAGGCAGTCTGTCTGTCTGTCTTTATTTCTGATGTGAAAACAGGTGTATGTGCACATTTTGAGATTTTTATAAACTGAGGGAAAATGCAGAAAGCCCTCATGTCCCACCAGACAGAGCTTAGCTCCAGGGAGCTGAGAAGAGTGGCTGGGTGGGGAGAATCCATGACTCCCAGGTGGTAGTGTGTACTCTGGGTGTAGATGGAGTTGTTTCCTGTGCATAGAGACCAGCTTGTTGGGGTCAACTCCCTGGCAAACTCTGGACTCTCAGAGCTGGTTGTCCATACCTGCCAAGTGGTAAGCTCTATGGTTTGCTTCCCATGCTCCTGTGAAGGGAGGTGAGCCAAATCACACACACACAGAACCTCACCCAGCCAGGGTTGGCAAGTGGCACTGCTAAGTAGAGGCTTTCCTTTCTTAATGTCTTTTGTTCATTTGTTAGACAAAGGCAAATTTTACTTCCTGGTGTTTTTCAGCATTTTTTGAGTAAAACTTTGTTTCTTCCTCCAAATTCAAAATGCTCAAGAGAAGACAGTGTTACTAATCCTGGTGCTTCAGTCAGTTCTTTTCTGCAAAGGAAACATCTGTGAGCCCTGTCTGGGTGCTTCCTGACTGCTCCAGAAGGCATGGGACATCCCTGTGGCATGTGCTGGGGAAATCCTGGTGAGGCAGGTGGTGGCTCCCATGAAACTGAGAGCACAGAGATGGAGTCTAACATGAAACCCAATTGCCAATTGTAGGATAAGTATGGAGGATGCTAAGTGCCAGGGGTCGCAATGTCTGGTGGGACCATGTGAACAGTGTGTCCATGATAGGCTTCTCAGGTACTTGGGCCAGCATGGCTAGGGAGAAGAAGAGAGGTTCAGGGTTGGAGATGAGCTCTGGGTGGCAGCCCTGGGCACTCATCTAACACTTGGCCAGTGTAGCACTTGGACTGCTTTTTGGGGAATTGGCAGGAAATTCTCAAGGGCATCTGACCCCCCTTCCCTGGCTTTTCTCTGGTGGGCTCCTGTCAGTCTGAGGTGCCTCATGGAGGTGGTCTGAGGATGGGGAGGGCATGAATGATGCCCTGTGAATTGCATGGTAACCAACCTGTCCTTTCATCACTGTTCTCTGTGTTGGTAGAGTGTACCCCAGCCTGAGAGGTGGCGTAGAACTTCCTGGTGCTACTGTAGGAGAGTGGGGATTCCTGCCCACTGATTGGACCTGGTGGCTCTTGTGGGAAGTCTGTGCCAGAATCTGCATGTTGACCTTGCCAAGGTGGAGTCCTCAGTGGAGGCTGTGAAGGAGATCCAGTGCTGCCTGCCCTGTGTGGAAAGTGAGAATGTGGATCTGGTGTGTGCACATGTGCAGGCCTGGCAGAAGTAGGCTTCAGCTGCCTGCTGGCTCCTGGAGGTGGGCCTGGGGCTCAGGGCAGGAGGGCAAGAGGGAGGCACAGCCACCCTGATCACAGGCAGGAGTGCCCAGCATATGTCCAGGTAACATATCAGGGTGCCCAAGTCCCCTGACCTCATTTGACAGCAAACCTGACCCATGTTGGCATGAAGCTATTGAGGCCTTTATCTTCCTACTTAGTGTGGTGATTCATGTGGTTGATTACAGGATTCAACACTCGTGTACTCAGGGGTTTTTGCAGACAGCAGAAGTAGGATTCACCACAGAGCCCCTGCCTCCATCCCAGGCATGGTTCCTTCCTGGAGGTCAGGAGCCTGGGTTCCAGTTCTCATGTGCTCCAGGAGGACAAAGGCAGCCAGGGATCAGCATGCTCTCTTTAGCAGGGCTGTCGGGCTCTACCAGGAGGCAGTCAGGAGCTGGTGCAGCTCTGGAAAGACATCCACTATAAGCTGGGCATGAAGAGTCTGGGTGAGGTCACACTGATCCCCATGCAGATGTTCTGCTGCAGGAAGAAGTGTGCAAGGGGTGTGGGTTTGTGCTTATACCATGTGGCTCCTTCAGGAAGAGGTAGGCTCTGGGTACGGTTTCAGTTTACCCCATGGGGTTCCCCCAGGAAGACGTAGGTACTGGGCTTAGCTTGTGCTTACCCCACAGGCTCCCCCATCACCCAGGGGCTGAGATCACAGAGCTGGGGACATGGGACAGGAGAACCTGATGAGTCAGGAACAGTCAGAACATATCACAAGCATCTCCTTAGCTAGTTCTTCTCCAGCACCCACTGTGTACTGTTGCTGAGTCAGGCTTGTCACCTACTCTGTCAAAGTTGTGGCTGCAAATGCAAGCCCCTCAGAACAGAGTACCACTGCAGGTCCTGTCCACCCCAGGCCCCCGCATCCTGGGTCCTACCCGACTCAGGTCCTGCCTGGGAGCAACAACTGGGCTGTTCTCATCCAATTGCCCATTGACTGCTGAGCAGGCACTGGCTGGGTCCCAGGGCCACTGGGGTCACTAGGAGGGTTAGTCTTGCCTCAGGGATTTCTACTGCTGGGGTCACTAGGAGAAGTGCCCCTGCCCTCAGGGACTTCCACCCTGGGATGTTAAGGGGAACACCCAGGGGAGCAGTGACTGAATAATTGAAAACTGATCCTTTGGTCAAACAGCTCACTAGGCTGTCCTGCTTTCACAGGTCAGAGCTGCATGCCAAGTTCATGTATGGGGCCAGGCAGGATCCTGGGGACCACATGAAGGAGCCAGGCTCAGGAATGGGCCTTGGGGCTTCATGAGACCTGTTGTACCCTAGACCTGTGGCCATCACCTGGAGACTGCAGGTGGTCAGCACCTCTGCCTGTGCACCTCTGAGTCTATGGGAGACAGCTGGTCACACCTTCTCCCCAGGCTGAGGACAGAGAGGTGAGGGGGAGAAGGGAGCAGACTTAGGGTTCCCTTTTCTCAAAAGCTTCCCCCTCACTGTCCTTGTCCTGCATCACCACCCTCCCTACTCTGCCCAGAGGGTACAAAGAGCTGGAACTTCCCCAAAGAGGTTTACCAGAAGCTGCAGGATTTCAACTTGGATGTGGGCACCAGCCCCTACAAGGCCCAAAGGATAAGTGGAGGGTGGGGCTGCTTCCCCCAAGCTGTGCCCTCCCTGGGCTGCCCTTCCCCATGATGCCCCCATAGAAAGCTCCCACCCAGACTGCTCCTCCTCCATGATGCTCCTTCTCCCCAAGGATGCTTCCCTTAGCATGCTCTCCAGGATGGACCTCACAATGCTGCTCCCCAGGATAGAGTCCTGCCCCTAGGATGCTCCCCATAAAATACTCCCAAACTCCTCCCACCCATGAAGCTTCCCCCATGACTTTCCTGCCCCTGAGTTGCATCTTCCCCAGGATGTCCCCCTTGCCTGCTTCTCCTCCAGGATGCTCATCCCCCAGGTAACTTTAACCCACTAGGCTGTCCCTTTCCTAGGGAGCTCCTTCCAAGGGTCTGAACCCCAGGATGTTCCCCCAAACTGTTTCTCCTCCAGGATGCTCCCCTCAGCATGCTCCCCACAGGCTGCTTACTCACCCAGGCTACTCCTCCAGGAGCTTCCCCTAGAGGGGCTACCCCAGGTCTCCTGAGAGTTCCCCAACTACAGTGAGCTGGTTGTCCCAGGACATGTGTTACCAGATTTAGTCTAGGTTCTTCATTTATGCTGAAGAAATGAATTTCAGAGCATGTCAGGTGAGTGAGTAAGGTAGGTGGGGAAGAGAAATGGGAGTAAATAGCAGATCATGGGTCCCCAGTAGAGGGTAAGGGACTGAAAAGTGATAGAGAGGGCTGATTTATAGACTACAATTTCCCATTATAGATTATAAATGCCCACGTTTTACTTGTGTGTTGATCCGCAGAGGGGGTACATGGTGAGAGCAAGGTGCAGAAGCCATGAGGGCCCCAAGCGTAGCAGCAGGAGGTCAAGGAAACTGCTGAGAGCAGGAGCAGTGGGGAAGGAGGGCAACAGGTGTCAGGAACAGGAGCAGAAGTGATGATTTGACCTTTGCACCTGCTTTTTAAACTGTTAATTATTCCACCACTTTGCTATTGGCATGGGAGGAGTCCCAGATGTTTGCTGTTTTGACTGATTTATTCACCCATTAATCCCTGGTTGGGGCCAATGATAATGTCCCAGGAGAATATCCAGAGACTTTCTTGGGAATCTTTGGGAATCTCATTCTGCATGGTGGAAATCTCACGAGGATCTTCCAGCAGCCATCTTGGGGCATTGATGTCTACATGGACCTTTTGCCAAGTTCCAGAAGCATCGATTCATTCCTTATATGAAGACTGCTTTACAGGGTCTTGTCTAATGGGCATGCTGCCCCAGGTAGACAATCTGCACACAGAGAGGCTTTGTTTTGCCTCATGGAGCCTAAATTTTGCCAGTCATATGGCTTCAACCCATATTCCTTTAGAGTCTCCTGTGTCCAGGCCCTGAGCACTTAAAAAGTGGGGATGGATAACAAGCAAGGTATCACCCAGGTAGAGAAGCCTGCACAGGGAGCTGTGAGCCCAGCAGGTTGGAGTCCTGCCCCCCAGGGGCCAGTGGGTGGCTGCTGTGCAGGGGCAGAAGTGAACATGAGGTGGGGCAGGAGGGCAGGCAGCCCACAGTGGAGGAGGAGGAGGACCTCTGCTGGGACACCCAGGACTTGCTTGCTCTACCCCATCCCAGTTCTTCTCTGAGCTCTGGCACTTCTAAAGCAGAGAGAAAACTCACCATGTCAGGTTGGAACCCCTATGGACTTGACCTCACTTGGGGAGACCCCACTGTGGACTTTCTGTGGTTGACAGTAGAGTGGCTCTGCTGGCCCCAGGGCACTGCAATTTTTAAAATGGCATCTGCAGCTCTATAGAGAAACCACCCAGCTGAAGCTTGGCCATACTCAGGGCCTGTTGCTGGATCTGTGAAGCTGGATTTGCTCTCAGCAGACCTGGCAGGACCCCAGCACATGCAGGGGGCTGTAACCATGGAAAGTGTGAGGGCTGGGGACTCATGGAGACCCACAGCTTCCCTGACATTCCATTCTCATAGGGTGTAGTGGGCTTCAGGGATAAGCCTTGTCCCCAGGGACCCTTGGGAAGCCTCTAGGTGCCATCTAGGAGGTGGGCATGTGAGCAGCAGTGCTGCTGCATGGACTTCCCATGGGTGTCAGCTCCACACAGCAGGGGCTGCACCTCTTGTTCACTGCTGACTTTGCCTGTGCCTTGTCCAGAAGAATGCTTTGTAGCAAATGGGTGAATGAACAGGTGGCAGCCCTCAGGCACTCCCAGACCCTGCCTTGTCTGTCCTAGAGATGACGGTGGACTTGGTCTGACTCAGTGTCTTGTTTTGGGGAGGATCACCTGGTATTGGAGACAAGCTTGATGGTCAAGCAAGTCTGCAACTGGTTTGACAACTTCCAGTGGTGCCAAAGGTCCTTCCTCCTGAGACTGGAACAAGCCCTGCCAGGGCCATCAGGTAACCCCCATGTTGACATCCAGTGGGGGGCCAGGCCTGCATGGTTAGGTGAGTAGCCTGAGGGTGGAGGCCTCTCAGTGTTTGTGGGTGTGTTGCTGGCTTCCAACACATTTCACATTCACCCTGGGTATAGTTAGGCAGGGGAGTGTGCCAGCTTCAAGTTCAAGGGTTTTCTCAATATTGAGAGTTCACCAAATGTTGTTGGGTCAATTTGTCATCAGGGAATGAGAGTGCTGCAGTCAAGCCTTTCATGAGATTGGGCTCATAGGCTTCTCAGCCACCAAATTGTCCAGGTATAGCTGTGGCAGCCACTCTGTTTTTAGAGGTTAATATGCAGCCAGAGCCAGGAATTGGGCAGGAGAAAGGGCCACCATGTGGCCAGAGAGAGGGGGTTGGTTGACCAAATATCATGGTTTGCAATTGTCCTGAATTCATAATTTTGGATTTGGATTGTTAGTTAAAACTGAAGAGAGACTAAGCAATAAAGAATAGTGGAATGAAGCAGTGATGACACCCTCTGCCAACCAGCATGTGCTTTTTCCTGCTAGGAAGCCCTTGCTATGCCAGGGGAAGGAGGCAGGGGATTAGAACTTCTAATCTCCCCTCCTGATTCTGCTGTGCTTTCAGTGGGAAGTAAGGGAAGTGACCTTCCACAGTCCTGGGAGACCAACAAAGGCAACCAGTGGCCCTCAGAATTTCATGGATATGAGACTGTCTCAAAGCTGCTCAGCTCCCCATGACACCGTTGTGCACTCCTTGTCCTTTAAATGTTCTGACCTCAGAATCTGTCATGGCTTCCTGGCTTGTTCACTTCCAAGCCCGGGTCCACCTTGCTGTGTGACCTTGGGCAGGTTCACCTAACCTCTCTGTGCCTCTGTTTTCCCACATGTAAAATGGGTGATAGGACCTGCCGTGTCAAGTTGTTTAGAGATTATCTGGGGTTAACCAAAGACTTGGAGTTCAGTCAGAGCAACAATGAATATATGATGAATATTAATTCCTCAATTACTAGTTACTTGCTGCCTGGTGTATCTTTGATGCACCATTCTTTATTGACTCCACTTTGAGACTCTGGCTAATCCTTCTCAGTTTTCAAGCTTGTACTAGTGCTCCATTTGCAGCCATTGTAAACATAACTGCTAATGAGTTTCAGGTTTCAAGCAACATTATTAATTAAGTATCCCTGGAGCCAAGCCCTCAGGCCCAGCCTCTAGTCCTCTCATCTCACATGCTGCAGGAGGACAAGGGAGCACAGTGTGATTCCTGATGTTTGGGCCCCACAGCCTGTCAGGGCTAAGCCCAGATGGGAACCTAGATTCCCAATCATAGCTGGAATCTCTTCCCAGGTGACAGCCTGCAGGAGCCTGTGCCCACCATGGGGTGGTGTTTGCTTGTCCCACAAATTTCTGTAGTGCACTGAGATGTTGGTGGAGAGTTTGGGCCTCTGCACTGCCTCCTGGCCCCCCATCTGTCCTGGGCCTGCCTGCTGCCTCTGCCTGCCTGCAGAAACCTGGTGGACTACACACTGGCCACCTCAGGTTCGTGGCTGGTATCTCTCACTCTGGCATCATCCATAGAAGTTTGTTTCCAGGGTGGGCAGCTGGTCCAGGGACAGGAGCTTGTCTTCATGATGCCCTGTCATGACACCAGTGTAGGTGTGCTCCTCACCACCCTGGATGATCCCAGCCACACAAGTGCCTTTGCTTTAGACAGGACAGTTACTTCTGCACCAGATGACTCACCTCTTATTTCAGGGTGTAGAATGGTGGAAGGGTCAGGACGTTCACTTTCATCCAGTGTTGTCCAATAAGACCCAGAACTTGTGTCACTGGAACAGAGGCTCTTTGCATCATTGTTTCTGATTAAATTTAATATATTTTGCACAATGAATTATGCACATGGCTAAGGAATAAGACAGTGTACAAGGAGTTAAAAAGAAAGGAAAGAGCTGCTGCCCCTGTGCTGCCTCTCCAGTGACCCCTGACCTGACCTGTTGCCACCTGTTGGACAGAAAGTGTGAGCTTCTTGAACTCCCCAACTCTCCTCTACCCTCATCACATGGTAGACAAATAATTACTGTAGTTTCTTTCGTATTTATCATTGTGTGTTGAATTCCTTAAAATATAGCAAAATCCTGCAGCTTCCCAACTTGACAGGAAGATACTGGCACTATCAAACAATCCATCACCTAAATTCCCTTTTATTCTATGGTTTTATGGATGTATTATTTTCTCTTCAACTTTTAGTTTTCCTGTAGTTTCTCATTGCCTTTCTTTTGTCATACAATATCTACTTTTATCACATCCTTAATTTCTTCCAGCATTTTAAGCTTTCCATCTGAAGGCCTCCCTGCTGGGCACTGTCCTTCTTCCTGTTTCTACCTGTAGTGAGGCCTCTCTAGGCATGGGTTGGAGCCTCCTTACTGAGAGTTCCTAAAATGCTTGTCTGGGTTTGCACCACTGATTCATGAATTGTATCTCCTTCTCTCTCAATATTCCCTTGTCTTGTCAGACAATGTCTTCAGTGAACTTTGCAAGATAAGGTGTGTGGGAGATAAAGTTCAGCACTCATCTGTCCTCACAATTGATTGGCAATTTGGCAGGAATAGAATTCAGAGTTGAAAATACTATCCCTTCAGCAACTTGAAGGTATTGTAATACTATTTTGTATTTTTCAGTGTTGCTGCTGATGGTTCTCGTATTTTTCTGCTGTTTAATCCCTAACAGATAACCTATTTTTCTTTCAGAGAACATTTAAATTATTATTATTATTTTTTTATATTTTGTTTTTATATATCCTTTTAGTTTTGTTTTCTTGTCTGTTTTTGTTTTCATTGATTTTTTTGAGATATATTGTTTTTATTCATTTCAAGATTCAGTTTGCTAACATTTTGTCGAGACTTTTGCATTTTTAAATGCTTTAACCATTTCTATTCATTTCCAAAGATTTACATACTACATTCTTCACAAATTTGTTTTTATTTTTAATCTTGGTTATCTGAAATTTAGCAATAATGTTGTAGGGTGACGGTCTTTTAATTTTTTTTAATTAAAAAGTTTTTAAAGAAGCTTTAGATTACATAAATGTTACATCAAAAAATACAGGGATTCCAATATACCCCACCCCACCCCCTCCTACACTTTTCCATATTGACATCTATCACTAATGTGATATATTTGTTACAATTGATGAACACATATTGAAGCATTGTCCTAATCAAGCACTATAGCTAACATTATAATTTACACTTTGCCCTGTATAATTTTATATGTTTGGACAAAATGTATAATGGCCTGTATGTCATGCAGGAAATTCCAATATCTCAAAAATACCCCCATCTTACACTTATTCTTCCTTCTACCTCCCCTAAGAACCCTTGGTGCCACTTCCTTTATATCAATGATACAGATTCTTCCATTTGCTAAGTAATCATGGGTACGTTAGTCTATACTTGTTTTCTCCCTTTATGTTTGTTCATTCCTCAATCTTGAGGATTTTGGGATGGTGACACCCACCCTCTCTCTGACAGAGAGAGCTTAGATGTCATGGGGAAGATGTATAGAACTGTTTTGCTTCCAGTTACAGACACTTTCTGCCTCCTGGGAAAGGCATTGCCCATCATCATCATTTTTTTAATTGTTCTGGGTGAGTCTGATGAACTGGGGAATAGGTGTTCTGCTGAGATTCAGGGCTCAACTGGCATATGAGCAGACCAAATATTTAAGTCTCTGTGACATATATTTAACAACTATAGTACTAATTATACATTCAAATAAGGGGCAGAAGAGCCATGTGTGGGGAAATTATAAATAAGTCTAACTCTGTTACATTGGGGAGGATATATTCCTAAGTAAGACCCATTGACAGGGTGTGGAATACCTGAGATTCTCTGCCATGCTTATGGTGTCTAGATGTCTCTAGAGCCCTCAGGAGCTGAAGCTTGAGGTACTGTTTACTTTGGCAGTCAATGAGAAACCCCTGAGACATGCATAAACATAACCTCTGGAATAATCTCCTGAATTACTTTGAAATTGCTTAGCTGTAAAATCTCATTGGTATTTAGTATTTCTCCCTCTTGGTCCGGGTCTTTTTCCAGATTCATAGCTAGTTGCTGTTTGGTAATAATCCCTCAGTACCATGGAGACTCATCCCTGGGAGTCATGTTCCACCTTGGGGAGAAGGTAGTGTCTTTATTTGCTGAATTTAGCTTACAGAGAGGCCACATTTGAGCAACAAGGAGGCTTTCAGGAGGTAACTCTTAGGCAATATATAATACTAGGCTAAGTTTCAATTTCACTAGAAAAGGTTCATGAGTAAAACCATCAGTATCAAGGGTCTAGTGTAATGTTCTGTCTTCCTTCTCTAGACATCACCCTTGCACTCAGGGGATTCTTGCTGCTCTAATTGTAGCAGGACTTCCTAGTGAGAAGGAAGTAAAACAGTACCAGGAAATTCCCAGTAGAAAAATCCTCAAACAATTGTGGGTGGAAACCCAGGTGCCCATCCAGGTCTGAAAAGAATCAGTACATCATGCCCCAAAGATCAACCACTCCCCCTCCCTGCTGGAACACTAACGGCAAAACATCAGCTTCTGGAACATTGCTTGCTGGCTTTGCTATAGAAATCTGTATGATTAAAACAACCCTGTTTTTGGTTGCTATAGAAATATGTATGATGATTAAACCAATAATGCTTTTGGTGTGCATGAAAAAGAATTGGCCACACAGGAAGGAGTTCTATAAAAACTGCAGTCACCGAACATTAGGTACGACTCTCATTAGGGAGTGTGCCCCGGCCGGTAATAAAGGTTTCAGTGAAATTTTCTCCTGGGAGTCATTATTTGTATGAAGCATTCCACTTCATTTTTGAGGCCCCAGTGAGATTGACTAGAGCCAGCCACACTGTGGCTTCCAGGGGGAGGCCTCTGAGAGATGTTCCTCAGCCCTGGTAAGTCCTCAGTCTGGCCAGAAGCTCCAGGAGAAATTAATTATTCAACCTAAGAAACCACCAGTTCTGTTCTGCTTTGGTAAGTCTGGATCCAGGGGAGGCTGTTGGGCTGCTGAATGTGGCGCTACTTCCACGGCTTGGCCACTGAGTGAGACATCACTCGGGGTCTCAGAATAGGTTCAAGGTTTGTGTGTCTGTGTGTGTAGCTGTCTATCTGTCTGTAACATTTCTGCCAGTTTCTGTTCTTTGCTCTTCCTGTTCATTGCTATGGGACAAGAGAACAATCTTCCTCTTGTCCTACCACACCCCTTGCCTGTTTTCTAAAGAATTTTCAGGAATTCAAGAGGGCAGTGGCTGGATATGGAGCCAAGGTCAACCCGGGGACTCTCCGAACCCTATGCGAGTTGGAGTGGCCCACCTTTCGTGTGGGCTGTCTGTCTGAAGGAACTACAGACCTCCCAACAGTCTTCAATGTCCAGAAAATCATCTATGGCAAACCTGGTCACCAGGACCAGATTCCTTATATTGATGTGTGGCTAGATCTTCTTACAGACAGGCCCAAGAAAGTAAAAATTTGTCTTGCAGGACATGGGTGCTTGACCCAGCCAGAGACTCAACTTCCTTTAAAAGTTCCCATGAGAAACCCCAGTCCTTCTGTCCTGCAGGATGCTCCTGATGAACCCCCCTGTTACCTACCTACCCCCTAACTTACCCCTCACCCCCCTCTGTCTGCCCCCTCTCCATCCACTCCCTCTCCTTCCCCTCTAACCCAGTCACCCACTAACAATCTTTACCCTCCACTCCCCACAACCGCTGATACCTCTCTAATCAGTCCCCAATACGCGAAGGGGCACCCAGTATCAAGCTTCTGCAGCTTCCCACAACTTGCCTGACACAGTCCCCTTACTGCCCCTCCACCAAGCAGGTCCAGATCTGGGTGACGACAGTCTCCCATTCATGGTATATGCCCCCTTTTCATCTAAAGACCAGTATAATTGGAAAAATCAAAATCCGCCATTCTCGGAAAAACCCCAAGCCTTGATTTTTCTCCTAGAAACTAACTTCTTCACCCATAACCCGACATGGGATGACTGTCAGCAATTATTACAGGTCCTATTCACCTCAGAGGAGAGATACCATATCCAGAGGGAGGCTGTCAAAACCATCTTGGGCTGAGACGGCCAACCTACTACTGACCCTTACCAAATAGAACATGTGTTCCCCTCAACCAGACCAGACTGGAATTACAATCAGGGTCAAGGTAAGGAGGCTCTTGAGTGGTTTCACCAGACTCTCCTACATGGCCTTTGAGATGCCACCAGAAATCCAACAAATCTTTCTAAGGTGAGTGAAATTACCCAAGGGCCTAATGAGTCACCCTCTGCCTGTTTAGAGTGTCTAATGGAGGCCTATAAACTACACCCCTATAAACCCTGAAGCACCTGAAAATCAGAAAGCTATAAATATAGCATTTGTATTGCAGTATGCTCCTGACATATGAAAGATGCTGCAAAGCTTAAAGGGGTTTGAAGGGAAGCTATTATCTGAATTAATAGAGGTGGCACAGAAAGTGTATAACAATAGAGAGAATGATGATACACTAAAAACCAGAAAAGTGGCCAAAGTTCTGCTAAGCATACTAGCAACAGACAGTGCTAGGGCATTGAAAGAAAGTGCTAGGGCAGTTTCCTCCTGTGGATTCTCTGGGAACCAGAAAAAGCCAATGCAGTGCAGATCAGAATTACAAAAAGACCTATGTGCTTATTGCAAAGAAAAGGGACACTGGAAAAATGAATGCCCCCGATGCCGGGCAGACCCCAACCCAGCCCTGCAGTTGCTAGACTGATAGGGCCAGGGCTCGCGAAGCCCCTGGGAGCCCATGGTGAAACTCACAGTTGGGGGCAGCCCAGTTGACTTCCTGGTTGATATGGGGGCTATGTATTCTGCCCTGAAATCGGACCCTGGTCCCTTTGCAGCTGAATATACTTTGTTTCAAGGAGCCACTGGGAAAATACACTCTTATCCCTGTACCACCTCCTGGACTATTAATCTTGGAGCTAGGACCATTGCCCACTCTTTCCTTGTTATGCCCGACTGTCCCTATCCCTTGCTGGGGTGAGAATTGCTACAAAAATTGAAAGCTACCTTCTTCTTTTAGGATGGTGAAACGAAACTAAAGTTCGGTGTTCAGCCCCAAACTCTCCTAGTAACCTGTCCCATCTCGGAAGAATATCTCCTAACATGCCTCGGAACACCACCAATGACTAATCAGTTGCTGAAAGAGTTCCAGTGCCTGGTTCCAGGAGTTTGGGCCAAAACAAACCCCTGGGCTGGCTCAGCATCAGGCCCCCATGGTGGTGGAACTACTCAGCACATCTCTCCCCATCCGGGTACGACAGTATGCAAATAGTCACAAGGCAAGGACTGGAATTGAAAAACACATCAAGCATCTACTCAATGCAGGCATTCTTATTCCCTGCCAGTCCCCGTGGAACACCCCCTTACTTCCTGTGCAGAAGCCAGGAAGCACAGACTATCGGCCAGTACAGAACCTCAGGGAAGTTAATAAAAGGGTTGAAACAATACACCCCACCGTTCCTAACCCTTACACACTTCTAAACCAGCTCCCTCCAGAGCATACCACCTACTCTGTTCTAGATCTAAAAGATACATTCTTTTCTATACCATTGGCACTGGTTAGCCAACCTATCTTTGTTTTTGAGGACCCTCGGCCTGGGGGAAGTGGCAACTAACCTGGACCAGACTTCCCCAAGGATTCAAAAGCTCCCCCACCTTGTTTGGGGAGGCTCTGGGGTGGGACTTGTCCCTCTTCAGGGAACAGCATCTAGGTGTTACCCTACTTCAGTATGTAGATGACCTCCGTCTGGCCGCACCGGACTCGGACTCTTGCAAAGCAGCAACCCTCAGCCTACTGAAAGCGTTGGCGGAAATGGGGTATCGTGTATCTGTTAAAAAGGCTCAGCTCTGCTCCCACTTCATAATATATCTGGGATACATCTTGGAAAAAGGGGAACGGGACTTTCATGCGACAGGATACAAACCGTATTGGGCATCCCAACATCTATTTCAAAACGACAGGTATGCGAATTTCTTGGTATGGTGGGATATTGCAGGCTGTGGATCCCGGGATTTGTGGAAATTGCTAAGTCCCTCTACACCACCATGGCAGGCACGGGAAATGATTTGCTGTGGACCAAAGAACAGCAAAAAGCCTTTGAAGGACTGAAGACAACTCTGGTGAGTGCCCCCACCCTCGGGCTACCTGATCTGTCCAAACCCTTTCATCTATTCATTGATGAAAGTCAAGAGGTTAGCCAGGGAGTCTTAACCCAGTCCATTGGGCCTTGGTGCTGACCAGTAGTGTACCTCTCAAAAAAGCTAGACTATGTAGCTGCCAGATGGCCCAACTGCCTAAGAGAGCCATCACAGCCACTGCACTTTTAGTCAAGGAAGCCTCTAAGTTAACCTTTGGCTAAAACCTGGTGGTAACAGCCCCACATTTGGTGGAATCCCTCCTCCGTAGTCCCCCTGACCACTGGATATCTAATGCCAGAATCACGCAATATCAAGTTTTATTGTTGAACCCATCCTCTGTGGTATTCTCAAAAACGGAGGCACTAAATCCGGCCACCCTGCTCCCTGACTCTAGTGCCCCCCCTGGTGGCCCATGACTGCTTGCACTTGCTGGAAACCCTGATGGGGCTACGCCCAGACCTCACCGATGTGACTTTGCCAGACGCTTCCCATAATCTCTATGTAGATGGCAGTAGTTTTGTTAAAGATGGAGTCCATTATGTGGGAGCAGCAGTAATAGAGCCACCCAAAACTATCTGGGCTCAATCCTTAAGTCATGGCACCTCCGCCTAACGGGCCGAACTAATAGCCCTTACCCAAAAGCTAAGATGGGCAAAAGGCTGAACTGTCAATATTTATACGGACAATCGTTATGCTTTTGCTACAGCCCATGTACACAGTGCACTGTACCAAGAGTGAGGATTCCTAACATCTGGAGGAAAAGAAATTAAAAATGGGGCTGAAGTCTTAGCGCTATTAGAAGCCATTTGGTTCCCTAACAAAGTAGCCATTGTTCACTGCAAGGGACACCAGAAGGGAAACTCCCTGAAGGCTGAAGGCAACCAACTAGCAGATGAAGTCACACAAACCGCTGCCTTCTTACCAGTCTCCCCTGTCCAAATGGTCCCGACAGTCCCCAGCCAGGAGCCCCCGATAATGTGCTACTCTCCAGAAGTCAAGCAGGGGGAAAGTCTAGGAGCTAAAATTTCCCCAGAAGGTTGGTTAGTCCTACCTGATGGCAGAACATATCTACCTGAAACAGTGGGGAGACAATTGGTCAAAAGGCTCCATGACACCACACAT
Source organism: Cabassous unicinctus (assembly GCA_029593785.1). Lineage (NCBI taxonomy): Eukaryota > Metazoa > Chordata > Mammalia > Cingulata > Chlamyphoridae > Cabassous > Cabassous unicinctus. The sequence goes on from JAQZBX010009785.1 coordinate 38,791, forward strand.
ATGGGTGGCACCAAATTAATAGAACTAATAAAAAAAGACTTTTATTTTTCAGGCTTGTCTAAAATCAGTAAAAGTATCACATCAAGATGCGAAGTCTGTGCAAAAGAAAATGAAAAAGGAGGTGTCCAAGTTCCAGTGGGAACTAGGTTCCATGGGATGGAACCAGGAGAGCACTGGGAAATAGATTTTACCAAGATAAAGTTGGGAAAATATGGATATAAGTATTTCCTGGGAGTCATTATTTGCATGAAGCGTTCCACTTCACCAGGATGGGAATTCAATATTCTTTCAGTTATTGCGTGGGTCTCTCCTACCAAGACAATGCCCCATGGCCACTTGAACATATTCATATGCCATAGAGGCATGCCCCAGGTGCACCACTCCACACACATCCCAATCACTGACAGCCCATACCACTGATCCACTGCAACAATTGTGACCCTTCTGTGATCCAAACCCCTAACAACAAAGCAAAAAAAATAATAATAATAATAAAATAAAATAATAATTAAAAATAAATAATATACAAAAAAAATAATAAAATAATCATATTAAAAAATTTCATTATGTCCTTCATCACTGTAAGATCTGTTATCTTTTATGTACAATGACAATTTCTTCTGTATGTTCCCCCAGTGTCTTCTTTTTTACTTTATCTTCCTATTAACTTTAGTTTACAGAAAAGTCATGGAGAATATATAGGGGATTCCCATATACCCAAACCCCTCCCCCCTCTCCCACTATCCCCTATTAATAACATTTTATATGTGTATGGCATGTTTGTTACAATTGATGTCAGATATTGAAGCATTGCTATTAACCATGGTCAGTGGTTTGCATTTTGCCTCTACACTTTTATAGGTTTAGACAAAATTTAAAATAGCCTGTATTCATCATTGCAAGATCATGTAGAACTATTCCAATGCCCTGAAAATGCCCTGTGTTCCATCTATTCTTTTCTTCCCTCCCTGTATTAGTCAGCCAAATGGGTGCTGATGCAAAGTATCAGAAGTCTCTTGGCTTTTATAAAGTGTATTTATATGGGGTAAAATCTTACAGCTAGAAGGCCCTAAAGAGTCCAACTCAAGGTTGATTTCTTACCCAAAGTCCATTGCCAAGAATTGAAAGAAAATGGTGAGTGATGTCTGCAAGTTTTCAGACTTCTTCCTCTTAAGGCTCTGTGGGCCTTCTTCCAATCTCAGCTGTAGGCTGCCTTAGGGCTTAAGTTCTCTGTTCTCTTCAGCTGCAAACTCTCGAATGGCTCATCTCTCTTCCTGGGGCCAAAGTATCAAAGTTCTCTTCTGTATCTGTGGATCTCCCTTCCTCTGTGTATCTTCTTCTATGTGACTTTTTCCTTTTGGAGTGATTGTTCATTTATATAACCCACCAATGGGGTGGGTACTCAACCCTGAGTTCCTCCATACTGACATGGCTGAATCAAAGTCCTAATCTTAACATAATTTAATCAAAGTCATCTTAGCTGAATCTAATACAATCAAAGCATTTTAAACCCAGAGGAACAGACCAGTTTATAAACATAATCTCTATCTCTTTTTGGAATTCATAAATAATATCAAACTGCCACAATAACCCCCTCAGGGCCTATGTTAACCACTAAGTTTCAGTTTTTGAAGAATAAGGCTCATAGTTTCATGCAGTAATATTGAGGGCTTGACATATAGGTCTGTTTTTTTTTTTTATTAGGCACTGCCTTTGTTCTCGAGAGATTCTTGCCCCTCTAACTGAGAACTTAGCCAGATTCCCCTGGATGGGAGTTTAGTATTTTCTTGTTTATTGTGTGGCACTCCATCAACTGAGATAACACATTATGACAGGGTGAACACTTTCATATTCCATGGAGGCATGTCCCAAGTGCACCCTATCCCTCATATCATCCCCCTGCACACACTGCACAGTAATCCTCCTTTGCCATATTTGCCAAAAGAACATTCCCACCATTGTAGCTTTAACAACAGGCTTGCAAGCCACTAAGTTCACCTGCTCCTTTCTCCAACCCTACCCCTGGTTCCATGGAGAGTTCAACACAAGTCCCCACCCTATTCTCCCTCACAATAATGTTCTAGCGTGAGTGTTTTTTTAAAATTATCTTACTGTTAAGGCTTTCCATTTAAAGAAGGTCTCCTTTAATCCTTGAACATTTCTTGTCCTATTTCTTTGATAAAATACTTTGATAATTTCCTCCCTCTGCATATTCTGCACTCCCTTTATAGCACACATATTTTTTGGACATTGAAACCCTTTGGCCAATCTCCTAAATAGCTTATCTTTTTTTAATATTCACTCTCATTTTAATTTTTTGTTTATTTATCATATCTTTTAATTCTGCTTTTTTTATTTTTCTTAAAATCTGTAATTCAACAATTCCATTGAATTATTTATTTTGACTGTTATAATTTAAATTCCAGAAGCTCTTTTGTAATTACTGAATTTTCTTTGTAATTTTGTGTCTGTGAAGCCATTTTTAAGTAGAACCTTTGAAGATGTTATTAGTTAAGGTGTGCCCAAACTGAATAAGGGTGGGCCTTGATCCAATATGGCTGAAGTTCTTAGGAACAATTGAAAATGGATACAAAGAGAAAAGTCACCTGGAGCAGCCAGAAGCTAGAAGTTAATGGATCCCAAAAGTGAAAGGAGAAGATGCTGATATATGCCTGCCAAGTGACAGAAAAGCCAATGGAACCCCAAAGATTGCCAGCCAGCCAGAAGATATGGACTATCACTGGAAGTGAGCCTTCTAGCCTCTGAAGCCATGAGCCAGTAAATTCCTGTTAAGGCCACCCATTGTAGGATATTTGTTTTAGCAGCCAGGAAACTAATGCCTTAACTTTTTATGGATACAATATTTCCTTATGATCCTCAGAGGATGTTAAATAGAATTTTTGAAAAATATGCTTCAGTACCTGAAGGAGTCCTTTTAAGACTGGATTATGGCTCTGCAGTGTACTGAGAAAAACACAGGGTCAGAAACAGAAAGGGGCTAGGGTCCTGCTCCTCTGGAAATAATTTTCAGTCTTTTCCTGTCTGGCTTTTAACTGTCCCCTTTCTTTGAGCATTGTAGATTCATGTTTGTCTGTCCAAATTTATCATGAAGCTGACTAGGTGCCCTCATCTGTGAGTGGGGATGGTCAATGTGGAACTCTAGCTGGGTTTAGGGGAGCTGGTCTTCACACAGGGCACAAGCAAACATGAGGAATGGTTTTCTCTGGTAATCCACTAACTTCCTTGTTCTTTCAAGATCATTTCCTCCTTGATTGTAGAATTCCTTCTTTGAGGGTTCCTTCTGACTCCCCAAGAACTGGGATGTGTACAAAAACTTGGCCAATGTTTACTGGATGCCAAAGGAAATGCCAAGCAATTGGTTGGCTTAAACAACAGGAATTTATAAATTCATGTTTCTTTCTGAGGAGATGTCCAAAATGAAGTTTTCATCAAGGTGATGCTTTCTCCCAGAAGACTGCCACATTCTGGAGCTGGCTGCTGGGGATCCTGGGTCTTTGGCTTTTCTGTCACATGGCAATGTACATGGCAGCCTTTCCATGCTTCTCCTTTCTATTTCAGCATCTGTTGACTTTCGGCTTCTGGCTGCAACCTCTGGCTTTCTCTTTCTCTGTTTTCTTCCCTATAGGGCCTTCAGCAATAGGATTAAGACCCATCCTGATTCATCTGGGCCATGCCTTAACTAATGTAACCTCAGTAGACCCACATGGTGGATTAAGTTTAAGAACATGATTTTCTGGGGTACATAGCACCACACCACCACAATCAGTTACATGCCCTTGCCTCACCTTGTCCCCACCATGCTCCCCAACTCTATCTCAGCTGCCCATCAGCCCTCTGGCAAGGGGAGGCCTTTCTACAGGGTTCCATTTGTTTCCCTCCTACCACCTATGTCCACTGGGGTAAGCTGGAGGAGGGACTTGGCTAAAGCCTTTGGGGTGAATGACATGAGCAAAGATGAACTAGCTAGAGGAGGGGACAGGGGATGCAATTGGAGAGGGGAAGTAGAAGTTTCATGCCACAGGGAATTTGCTCCTGAGCCAGGGCTCCAGAGTTGGCTGGGGTCTATCCAGGGTCAGGAGATTTGCTTTTCATGATGACAAGTTACAGAACTTTATCCTAATTTAGAGAAGGAGGACCCTGGAGATCCCTGAAAAAGCCCTCTGAGTAGCTCAGTGGACTTTTTAGGCCTCTGCCATGTTTCAATAGCTTTATTAGTTAATCCATATAGAGGGAAAATATTTGAGAAATGTTCACGACATCAGAAGCCCAATGAGGTCTGTTGCCAGTCAGACAACAATAGATCAGAGAGAGTTCAGCCCTAAGGACAAATTCTCTGCAGTTCAGGTATTTCTAGTGAGTGGAGGATGTACCAATGCTCACACCTTCCTACCTGCCTGTGCCACAGAGTATGTCTTCTCACCAATTTACCATAGGGAGTGGGTGATCAGCATGTCCTGCCATTTATGTGTTGGTGGAGTCTTCCCACTGGAGTCCTGAGAGGCAAACCTGGTTGGGGATGACTCAAGAATGGGGAGGATATGGTGCATTTTCAGTTCAGTTCATTGTGTTTGCAAAACAAGGTTCAATTCATTTAGAGTTTAATGTTTTGAACTCTGGCTTTCATTCACTTAACTTTATGTCCTGGACATATCAGCATGTCAAATTTTAGAGATTAAGATTGACCTTTTAATCCCTGGCTGGCATTTCCTGATGTGGGTGTGTCAGTGCCCTACTGATGGACACTTAGATGGGCCCACTTTATGAGCAATATTTGAAGGATATCTCTGTCTTTTGCCCTTTTCCCTTCACCTGATTATTTCCTTGGGATGAAATCCTGGAAGTGGCAAAGAGACTGGAGGGGGTGGGCCTATTTGTCTACTGAGGCCAGAATGGGCAGAGCAGGGGATTAGAGGATGGCATGTGGGAAGTTGGGGGCCAGGAGGATGGTGTTAGAGCAGCATCTGCAAAGGCAGCAAGAAGAACAGGCATGTGGAGTGTTCTCCCAGGTTTGGGGGCAGACTGTAGATCTCTCAGTGTGGATGGTGCCATCTCTGCCCTCTTATCTCAGCCCCCTGCCTGTCACATGCGTGACTCAGCAGATGTCAGCTGCAGGAATCACCCCTCAATCCCCAATTCCCCAATTCTCTTAGTCCTCAGTGTTTCCTGAGCAGTTTGGCTGATATAGTTGGGAGCAAGTCAAGCTCTTGCCCTCAGGGGACTCAGGTTAGCAGGGGAGACAGAAATAAGCAGGCAATCATTAGAAAAGAGTAGCAAATGCTATGATGGAATGAAGTAAGAAACCAGAAAGGCAGCTGGTCATGTGTGCCTAAGTATGTGGAAGCATGGGCAGGATGAGATGGGCAGGATGAGATGGGCAGCCCTTCCTGAGTGGGGGTAACTGTGCCCCCAGACCTGTGCCTGTCAGCACAACTCAGGAGTGCTCTCAGCCACTTCCTCCATCCACTCCACTCTGCAGACCTGGGACCTTCACTCAGGCTCACTCTCAGTCACATCCCACCTCCATTCACCAAAACTCTACCTGTCCAAAATTTGGATGTGGATATCAGTAAAGATATATTTCTCAGCTCCTTCAGTCACACATTCTGTTCTCCCTGAAAATACAATTCTTGCAACTTTCACAATCACAAAACTTACAGAAACTTTTGAATAGCGAATAAATAACCTTTCTTTTCCTTCAGCCATTTGAGAGTAAGTTATTGACCCAATCCCCAATTATTCCCCTAATATTTATATATGCATTTCCCTCAAATAAGGAATTCTATATAACCATATTACAGTCATCAGTATCAGTAAATCAATGCTGAAACTGCCTTATAATCATCAGACTCCATTAAAGTTTAATCAGTTGTCCCAGTAAAGTGTCCTAACAGTCCTGCTGTCATGTATTGAAGTTTGTTGATACATCTCAATTCTCTTCTATCTGAAAAAGTTCTCCGGTTGCCACTTGATTTTCATGATCTTGACACTTTTGTCTATTGCAAGACAAATTTTCTGTAGAGTCAATGTTTCTGTTGGGTAAAGGCTGCCAATGCAAATACCAGAAATGGTTTGGTTTTTATATGGAAATTTATTTAGATAAAAGCTTATGATTCTGATGCTGAGAAAATGCACAAATCAAGGCACAGAGAGGCTGTCTTCCCAAAAGTTGGCTGCTGGTGTTCCTGGAATCCTGCCACATGGCAAGGCCAAATGGAGGCCAGTCTCTGTATTCTCCTCCAGACTCACTTTCTCCCCAAATTAGCTGTAGGCAATTAAAAATATGGCTCATCTCAAAATTTGGGAGACACTGGGGAATGAGAGGGGGAAGGTGTCATGGTACACTGGACATCCAATAATACAGTGACAGAAGGATAAAAGAATAATTTTTTTAAAAAAGGAATTTTTTTATTATTTTTTCACATTTTTTTGAATGTCCCAATCCACTAATTATATTTTATTTTTAGATTAGATTTTTTTTCGTTTTTTCTGAGTTTCCTTGTACTTATCTCTTGCATTTAAGCTTATCATTATTATTTCTTTTTCCTATTAATTGTATTTGGTTATTATATGGGCTTCATGTTCAAGGAAGGTTTAGATCACAGAAGGGTTACAATGGGG
>JAQZBX010009786.1:0-11801 GCA_029593785.1 Cabassous unicinctus
AAAAAGGATTTCAGAATGATGAGAGAGCAATTCAGACTTAGAACTTTTAAATTATGTATACTTGATTTAATGTGTAGCCAAAATTGTGGATAAAGAAATGTGATTAATTGGAAGCTTATGACATGTTCATTACATTGTAATTTTTAATAAATTCCAAATAAACCTATTCTTAATTGTGCTTGCTACATTATCAATATGACCAAGTAATAAATGTTCCTTGTGTAAAGATTTGATTATTTGTATTCATTGTTTGCTAAACTACAAAGACCTTCCCTAGTTTTGTTGGTTATTTTTCACATTTTTCTGTCTAAAGAAACAGATCCTTTTCCTTTCTTTACATGATGTAACAATCTGATGTCACATACTCCTCTGAAACTTTAAAGTTTCAACCCGATTTGCACTCAGGTTTCTTGAAGTGCACATAGATCGTTAGCAGTGGTCGTTCTTGTTCTTTTGCATTAATTGTCCCCAACTTATTCATGTGCCATAAGCTTTGATCCACAGTTAAGTTGGTCAGTAAAATGAATATAAGTATGCAAAATAAATACAAAGAACAAATCTTCAGACATGGGGAGCAATTAGACTATGCTTAAGCACATGATCAGTATATCATATAAATATTTTCTGTTTACTGTGTCCAAAAATGTATATTTCTGTATGATACATAAGAAAACTGAAACATTCATACAATAATGAGACTATTACTACAAGTTTTTTGCTGTTGTATAAAATGTCCTGATGATTTGCTCTCCCCTTTTAATCTAGGGATATATGTACACACGAATATGTGCATGTCTGTATAATGTTTTAACGTAAAAGTGATATTACTTGACATGTTTTATTTGATATAGACAGCCTTCAGCCTAACTGTGGGCCCTTACTTAATTTGAACCTCTGTTTCCAGCTGAGAAGAAGCAGGTTGGAATAAAGGCTTTCGAGTGCCTTCTGCCTCTGGGTCGCGGTTCCCTCTCCAGCCTGTCTGTCTGGCATGAAAGGCTCTGCGTGCGTTTCTTTTTGGGGTAGAGCCTGCCCTCGTCAGCCACACGACAGCTAAACCCTGCAGTATCCATGCGCCTCTGGGCCTTGGCCTCCTTCCCAGCACTTTGCCCTGTCTTGTTTCAGCGAAACCAGTGGGTAGAGACTTTGCTAAGAGACGGAAGTATAATTGTGTTGTTGAGGTTCACCAGCTTAAATTCTTTCACAGATATGGATGCTCACAGGCGATAAACTCGAGACAGCCACTTGCATCGCCAAAAGCTCACATTTGGTGTCCAGGACACAAGACATTCACATTTTCAGACCAGTAAGTCTGTGTCTAAACCACTTTGAATTTTCAAGTGTTTTGTCTCACAACTGAGCCCTGTTGTTTTTATGAAAATGTGTATGCAATTAGCTATTAGTTACTAAATACTATTTTTTAAAAAGGGATATTGTAATTGTTTTCTTATTCAATGTATAAAAACGTGTTAATAAAAATGGATTTCAATTATATTAAATGTGATAGAAAAGCTGCTTTTGTGAAAAAAGCTCTAAATTCAAAAGTATTTTTGTTATACTATTAATATTATTTAATACACTAAATATGTATTTTTAACTAGACCTATTCCAGTAATTTTCTATTCAACTTATAAAAATGTATATATAAAAGTTGTATTTTCTATGTTATATGCATCACACGTTGTCCAGAAGCTGCTTTGAGAAACAAGTTTGAAATGCAAAGTAGGAATGAATTTGTAGTCTACCACCATTTTCAAATTAAATGCTTTTCCTTAATTAGCTCAAAGAAAATTAATAGAAGAGATCTAAATTTATGTGTTTACTGTATGTATTAGTTATGACTAAATTTAATTCAAACAAAAAATAAAAATTTCTTGGGTCTTGATTGATGATGGGTGAACAGACATTATATGTCTGTGTCTGATCTGAACGAGCCGCTCGCACCTACAGAAACAATTATTTGAGCATAATTTACATGTAAATGCAGTTTGTTCCGAAGCATCAGAATCTCAAATGAGGCCCTGCAGACTACTATTTGCAATTAAATTATTAATGCTTCTGGTAAAACTTCAGATCAATTTTTGTTGACTTTTCAGTGTTATAGCACCACAAATTATATTTTTCACAATAAAATATACACATTTAAAGATAATCAGAGACTGGTAATTTGGATCACATGAAATTTTTAATTTATTACAGTACTATCATACCTCACCACTTTTATGCCACATTAAAATCTCTACAGAAAGAATGTAGGAAATGATATTGGGTTTCTGAGATGTTTTCATTCTAAAATTAATGATATTGCAAGATTATGACTTAATTTTACTCTTTTAAAATTGTTTAATCCTTCAGATACTAAATAAAATGCAAGCATTTTGTTTGCTTGAACTAATGGAAAAAGTTGAAATCCACGGCCAAGACAATGGAAGCAATTTTATAGAAGTATTTTGAATCACTTGACATATGAAAAGTGACATCTCTAAATAAAAGCTCAGTTTTAGATAATTCTTTCTCTTATGTGACGTGTAACAATGAGGAACTCAACCTCCTCAGGCTCTAACGTTCTGATGTACCACCATGTGGCTCTTCGGAGCTGTGCTCACGATGTGTGTCCAGGATTCTCGGTGGTGCTGTCACCCGCAGCCCGCCCCTCCTGCCACTCTGTGGAATGCTCACCTCACCCATGAACGGGCTGGAACAACTTTAGCCGATCACCATCAGCGTGTCTTAAGGGAGTACGTTTATAAAATCTTCCAACTAGAAAGGCAGTTTTTAGCTCACGGGTACCCTTTTATCTAAATTTCATGAGTGTGTGCTGTTTCTAGACATGCAAGCTTCTCCTGTTCACTTTAAGTGTTTTGGTTCTTTTCTTGTACTTAACGGTGTAAGTTTCCTGCTTTGAGTTGCCAGAAATCAGAAAATAACGTATGTCAGCGCAGTAGGTTTTACCCCCAGCAGTACAGGAGACATCTGAGAGAACCTGGCTTATAGGACTTGGTGTGTCAAGCACCTTTTAGTTTTAGATTCTCTGTCTAAAAGATCTTGTCATGATTCACGACATGAGCTCCTATTTGCCGGTGCCTCTGATTCAGATAAGATTGTAATCTGGGGCCTTTTTCCCTTCTCGGAGGTGGCGAGTCGGGGCGAGGCCCACCTGGAGCTCAACGCCTTGAGGAGGAAGCACGACTCTGCGCTGGTCATCTCCGGGGACTCTTTGGAGGTAGGCAGGGCGGGGCCGCCCCAGGAACTTATCTTCTCTGTGCTGGTGACGCTGCGCCGTTCCTGGGTTCAGATTGAATCGCCAGGCTGTTTGTGCTAGTCTCTCCTTTTCATAACTATGTGTAAAACGACAGTATGTCATTCTTCTGAGCAGTTGTACCCTGAAGACATATCGGCAATGGCAGAGTGGTAACTTCCTCTTGAACATCTTAGAAGTTGATATATCAGTTTTGTTCAAAGTTCTCTGCAGGCCTCATGTTCTCCATTAATAGGTTCACTTACCTTGGTGCCTTACCGTGATTCCCACAGCTCTTGGTCTAAATTCATCCAAGCCAGTATTTCCAAAAGGGTGGCCCATGGGAGCAAGTAGCTCTGTAAGCTGCCCGGTGCAGGGAAGGAAAGGCTTTCCCTAGTCAAATAAGCTGGTGAAACCCTCTTCTTGTGACCTCCTTTGGAGATTGATAGTGCAGCTCAGAACATTTCAAAGAAGTGACATAGGAGAGAGAACTGTTTACCTTACTTTTTCCAATGTTTCCCAAACTTGCTTGACCACAGAGCCACTTGCTTGACAAGGAGTACCTTTAAGCACCCAGCAGGACACACAGCGAGAGACAGCGAGCTATGCAAGTTCACCCATACGGGAAGGACCATTCTATCCATTCAGCATTGTAGATAGGATGTGTGGGACCTACAAGCTTTCCAAGGGCCTATAAAAATATTTGAGACCTGAAAAATAAAAATTAGGGTTTAAAATATGAAAAGATAGTTACAATATTGTAGTGAATAAATGTTTAATTATTCGTCTACAAAACTTGAACAATCTGTCCATTTCATTAAGATTATAAAAATTTAATTACATTTGCAAATAATTTTTGTTTTCTCACCTCACAAATATCCCTGAGTATGTTCCAGAATTACCAGGAAATCATGGCCAATAGTAAATTAAATGAGCTTTGCAGAATTAAATGATTTCAAAAGCAAAAATTATTAAACTACGATCTTCAAAAAAAATTTATTTATTTATTTATTTATTTTATTTTTACCGGGAGGTCGCAGGGATCGAACCCTGGTCCCTCCATATGGGAGACAGATGCCCAACCATTTGAGCCACATCTCAAATGGTCACCCCATGATCTTCAAATTTTTTACCCCCTAAAATATAGAGTATATTTCATGGGTGCAGTTTCATGTGCTTGTGCAGAGTACAGCAGGAACAGCTGTCCCTCAACAGCTGGGGCCTTTGCTGAGGTGGCTTGCGGGTGTGGAGATGGCCGGTCCCAGCTGGAACCATAGGTCTAGGGTTTTGCTTCTTCTCCATGTCACATCTGCTGGGGCAGGATGCCCAAAGTCTCTTCTTTACCTGGGCTGAAATGGCTGGAACAGCTGGGGCCATCTGGGTATCTCTCTTCCCATGTAGTTTTTCCACACGCCTGACTCGGACTTGATCAGAGCACGGTGACTCAGATTTCTTACATGCTGGCCAGCTTACTCCAGAGCAAACTTTCCAAAAAGTCTGGGCAGCAGCTACCAGGTTCATGAGACCAGGCCTCACATACCCCAGGATGCCACTGTCTCCTCGTTTTCATCAGATGAGTCAGGAAGGCCTAGACCCAGCAGTAGTCAAGGGTGGCCTTAGACTCCATTGTAGAGCAGGGAAGTAGCAAAGATGTTCTCCCTCTCTTTAAGAGCCCACAGTGCAAATGCCAAAGGTCACGGTGTAGTTCACTCTGGTACGTTCCATCTGGTACTGTCAGTAAGTTAACCTCCTCGGGCAGGAGGGAGGATGGCTCCATGTTATACAGAATTCCTCTCCATGATTTCCATGATATTCTATGAGTCTAGTAAAAGATTTTCATGCTTAAAAGACTGCAAACTGTGGAGCCTAAAGAGAAGTAAGTCGGACAGCAACTGCCTTCACCTTCTTGGGACAATTGACGAGACCGTGGCCTGTCCTCATTAGAGAGCTGCAGAGTAGGGGACTCTCCACTTCCCAGCAGGCCCCTGGTGTGGCTTCCTCCCGTGTAGTGTCGTCAGCGCACGGCTGGGCCACGAGGGCGGTCCTGCTCTCTCCCCAGAGTGTCCCACAAGACCGCACCCACAGCACCGCCCTGAGCTCAGCCTGAAGAGCACTGTTTTCCGCTGGCTTGTGTCGCTGTTATTTGTATTCACCACGTGTGCATGTTTTTGAGCTTTGTTTTTATCAGTGCTAGATGGGCACATCGTTTACATAGTCACAAACCTCTCTGAGCCCTCTTCCTCCCCTCCCCTCCAGCTCCTCCCCTCCACCACCACTTGTGTCCATTTTAGCCTCTTATTTTGGCATTTGTCTCCAAGTGTCTAAACAACAATATGTGTGTAGTTACTATTTGATTTTTCAAAAAGTTTTAGATATTATTTATTTACTTCTTGCTGTGCAAAATGAGGATTTCATTCTCTTTCCTTGCTCTTATCCTCCCAATATAGTTAAGTCATGAATCTGGTTGGGTCAATTTCCAGTGTTTCATATTATTATGAGTGTGTAAACACTGTGTACAGCTAAGCCAAGTAGCATACTGTGGTATCTTCTTTTTCCCTGCGTAGCTTTTTTTTTCCCTAGAGCTAATAATTGTCTTGTTTTTTCATTTGTTTAGTCTCTAATGTAATTATCATTAACTCACCTTCAAGCCCTCTGCCAGTTGTCTGTGTCCCGTCAGAAAATTCAGATGCGTAGTGTTTTCTGTCAGCTTTATCTTTTTGAATAGGTCTTTCACCAAGACTTCAAGCGTGTGCCAGTCTGCACTTCACCTAGTGCACAGCTGCCGCACTGGCACCTCCCTGTGCCATCTTCCTGGGGCTTACTTTTGTCCCTCTCCTTTGTTGAATTTCTTATTTGCTGCATCCCATTTCTTCTGCTTTCTTCATTTGATCCCTTATTTTGGTGGAGCACATCCTCCTTTAGCTTCCTGAAAAGAGGTTCACAGGAGATTAATTTTTTGAGATGTTACAAAGGAATGAAATGTCTTTATTCAATGCTCATAATTGATTGATAGTTTGGCTGGGTATAGAATTCTAGGTTGGAAGTAATTTTCCTTTAGAATTTTAAAGATATTTCTCCATTGCCACCTACCACCCAGTTTTACTGCTGAGAAACCTGAAACCCTTCTGATTCTAGATACTTTGGGACTTATTTTGTTTTTTCTTTTCTTTCTGGAAGCTCCTTCCCCCAGTTTTCTGAAATGTCACATTAATGTGCCTTGGTATGGGTTTGTTTCCATATAAAATACACCTTTTGGTTCTAGGGGGACAGAATCATGAATGATTTCCTCACTTCTGTTTTTTGTTTGTTTGTTTTGTTTGTTTGTTTTTTCCTGTTCTCTTTCTAGACCTCTTATTACACTGATGTTGGACCTTCTGAATGGTTGCTATCATTTTTGTATCTTTTCTTCCCTACTTTCCCTCTTGTCACTTTTATCTTCTAACCGCTTTATTAAGGTGTACCCTCTTCAGAGGAAAAATATCTAATCTTTTTCCAGGGTAGGAGAATGCAGTTGCCCAAGTTGCCTAGCTTTTAGAGGAAGGGAATTAAGACTCTGTTTTTTAAACTTATTTCCAGCCAATCTGCTTTATATTAATCTCTCTTCATTCTCACTTCCAGAGAATGAAACCATTTGAAACCATTAATATCTGAGTGTTTTTCTCATTGCTGAATTAAAAGAATTCCTAAGGTCAGCCAGTCATTTAATACTTGTATGTCTATTGTCCCAGTCCCAAAATTTGTTGCTTATTTCTCTTCTCCATTGGCCTTCTCCATATAGTTTGTACCTTTTCTTAAAAGCTCTTTGCAATTGAATTAATGGGATTCAGGGAAGGAGCCACAAGTAGCTGCTTGTGTTAAATCTATCATCTTTTCTGAGTATATTGTTAATTAATTTCTTATTGCTATCCAAAAAAATACATGTATGTGGTAGCCAGTCAACAGTAGAGAAGCCTGACCTTCCCCCAGCCTTACTCCTAAAAGCTACCTCTTTTGACCATTTCTGCTTTTATGTCTTGTGGTGGCTACGCCCATCAGCCTAGAGTATATGTCTGCATATCTGTCATAAATGTGGGGTTTAGCTTATCTCCTCCCTTTTTACCCTTGCCAGGTTTTAGATGGACAAATTGCGTCAAGCCTCATCTCAGTCCACCTGTACAGGTTCTTTTAAGCTGCAGCTTTCTTCTCGTGTTTCGTCTGCCCTCATGCTCCGTCTGTCTTTGTCTTCTAGAAATTGTTGGACTCTCTAGTCTCTTTCCGTGCTCTGCACTGTGCCGTGCACGTGTGTGTGTTTTAAGTTCTCCATCACTGGGTAGGCAGGACCATGGCTGTGCGGGAGATGAGGATGCAGACTCTCCTTCTCTGCTGAACTAGATGTATTTTAATTTCTTTTTAAAGATTTATTTATTTCTCCCCCCCCCCCATTGTTTTTTGTGCAGGCTGTCTGCTCTCTGTGTCCATTCACTGTGTGTTCTTCTGTGTCTGCTTGTCTTCTCTTTAGGCGGCACTGGGAACCAATCCTGGGACCTTCTGGAGTGGAGAGAGGCACTCAATCTCTTGTGCCACCTCAGCCCCCTGGTCTGCTGCGTCTCTTATTGTCTCTCCTCTGTGTCTCTTTTTGTTGCATCACCTTGCTGCACCAGCTCTCTGCTTGGGCCAGCTTGCCTTCACCAGGAAGCCCTGGGAATCGAACCCTGGACCTCCTATATGGTAGACGGGAGCCCAATTGCTTGAGCCACATCCACTTCCCAGTGTATTTTAATTTGAAGACTTGTTTTACGGGTCTAAATTAGACCTTGCAAGTATGGGCCATATATTCTCCCATCTTGTAACAAAGTTTTTTGTGGTTTTTTGTTTTATTTATTTTAGGGATTTTATTTCTGATCACTACCAGTGAACAAATGAGATAACAAATATAAACAATAATTTTGCAGCTGACAAAGCTTCCTGAGATTTTTCTGAATGTTCATCTCCTAAAACAAAAGAAAAAAGACAAGAAAAGTACAAAGAGCCACAATTTGCACCACAGGAGGGAGGGGCATCACTTCTCCACAGTCAGCCTCCCATAGCCTATCTGGGTCTCACTTTTCTCATCTAGAAAATGGGTGTAAAAATGTCTTTACTCACAGGATAATTGTGAGGATTAAACGAGATAAGGCGCAAAGCTCACACAGAGTAAGTGCTTGAAGGACCTTAGTTATTATAGTTAAATTTATTCATTCCACAAATTCTACTTGATCATCAAGTGGGTCTTGTTCATCACTCGATCTGCAATGTGGAATGTGGCAAAAATAGGTCCACAGTCAATGCTTATTCAATTAATTAGGTGGCTTTGATTTTTTTTTTTTTACCTTATTTTGTACATTTAATAATTAAAAATATAAACAATTAAAAACTGAAAAGTAAACACAGATGAATAAATATATACATTTCTCAATTAAATGTAATGGATATGTATAAATTTTTTTTTAATCAATATGTTACACAATATATTTGGTTCATAGTAATGCATTCATACAGTATTTGTCCTTTTGTGTCTGGCTTGCTTCACTCAACATAATGTCCTCCAGGTTCATCCATGTTGTCATATGCTTTACGACTTCATTTCTTCTTACAGCTGCATAATATTCCATCATGTGAATAGACCACAGTTTGTTTATCCATTCGTCTGTTGAAGGACACCTGGGTTGTTTCCAACTTTTGGCAATGGTGAATAATGTTGCTATGAACATCGGTGTGGAGATGTCTGTTTGTGTCACTGCTCTCAGTTCTTCTGGGTATATTCCCAGTAGTGGTATTGCAGGGTCACGTGGCAAGTCTATATTCAACTTCTTTAGGAACTGCCAAACAGTCCTCCACAGTGGCTGTACCATTCTGCATTCCCACCAACAGTGAAGAAGTGTTCCTATCTCTCCACATCCTCTCCAACACTTGTAGTTCTCTGTCTTTTTAATAGTGGCCATTCTGATAGATGTGAAATGATCTCATTATAGTTTTGATTTGCATTTCCCTAATCATGAGTGATGTTGAGCATTTCTTCATGTGTTTTTTTGCCATTTGTATTTCTTCTTTGGAGAAATGTCTATTCAAGTCTTTCGCCCATTTTTTAATTGGGTCGTTTGTCTTTTTATTGTTCAGTTGTAACATCTCTTTATATATCCTGGATATTAAACCCTTATCAGATATGTGATTTCCAAATATTTTTTCCCATTGAGTTGGCTGCCTTTTCACCCTTCTGACAAAGTCCTGTGAGGTGCAAAAGTGTTTAATTTTGAGGAGGTCCAATTTATCTATTTTTTCTTTTATTGCATGTGCTTTGGGTGTAAGGTCCAAGAAACCACCACCTACTACAAGGTCTTGAAGATGGTTCCCTACATTTTCTTCTAGTAGTTTTATGGTCCTGGCTTTTATCTTTAGATCTTTGATCCATTTTGAGTTGATTCTTGTATAGGGGGTGAGATAGGGGTCCTCTTTCATTCTTTTGGTTATGATATCCAGTTCTCCCAACACCATTTGTTGAAGAGACTGTTTTTTCCCAGTAGCGTGGGCTTGGTAGGTTTGTCAAAAACCAGTTGACTATATAAGTGAGGGTTTATTTCTGGGTTCTCAATTCTATTCCACTGATCGATGTGTCTATCTTTATGCCAGTACCATGCTGTTTTGACCACTGTAGCTTTGTAATATGTTTCAAGGTCAGGCAGTGAAATTCCTCCCACGTTGCTCCTCTTTTTCAGAATGTAACAGAGTTTTAAATCACCTTTCGTGTAAGTGTTTTCTGGCAGATGCTGCAGCCCAGGATGAGGGGCTGGCCGGGCATCCTGAAGACAGCGTATGAATTTGGGCCCGCTCTGCTCACACAGTGAAGCCCGTGTATCAGTGGCCTTTATTTTGCTTTCTTATATTCTGACATGTTCCAAAAAGGGTTAAGATGGCTAAGAAAATATACATGTATGTGGTAAAAAGGATAAAAAACAGGTGAGACAGGGCAAAGCTGACAGAGGCGGCCATGCGAGGACAGATGTCATAGAGCCTCACGCAGCTCCTGAGCAGTGTCTGCAAACATGGCATTGTGCTTCCCCACAGCCAGAGAAGCGAAGGATAGCAAAGAAGCTCAGCACCCGTATGCAGCTTTCCCTGGTGCTGGTGCTGAAGAGGAAACTTCTCAGGCCCGCTGAGGAACACTGTGTGATGTGGTGGTTACTTTCTGCAGAGCCAATAAACAGGCCATCTGCCTTCAAGTGAATATGCACAGAGGTAGCATTTTGTACAGAAGTCCTAGAAGCTGGATTTCTGGCGGCTAAGGCTGTTTCTAGGGGTAAATGTTAGAATACGTGGCGAGCAAACGGCACCCGTCTCCTTAGACAGCCCTTTCATGAGCTTTGTTTTTCCCAACCAAGACTGTGAATATGAATGAATAATATCTCCTTGGAAAACACCTAGAGAATCAATATTTTATATCAAAAGATCAAACAAAGGTCTTCATTAGTCAGCCACTCAGAAGGTGGGCTTGAAATCATCTTAAGAAAGACGAAGGCTAGCCTGGGACGCTCTTCACAGTGGCAAGCTAATCGCGACCTCAGGAAAGACTTGGGTCTTCAGTCCCACGAACAAGGACAGCCAGTTCCCCACGCAGTCGCTGCGTCTTGCCACCCTCCCAGGGTCATGGGATGGCCTGGACAAGTCCCGAGGCCCACCAGCCCCAGGCCCTCTGTCATGTCCACTCCAGGCAGGCCAGCTTCCAGCTCTCCCCATATGCCAGGCTTGCTCCTCCCAGGGGCATCCCATGCTGCTCTCTCTTCCTGAACGTGCTTCTCCCCGCCTCACCCCTGCCCTTCCTGCCAGCACGACCTGCTGCTCTTTGTTTCTTCACTGCGTCTCTAGGACCTGGGACCATGTTGGCCTTAAAATCGGGAGGAGGAGTTTGATAAGCAAGGTTCAAAAAGTACAAATAATGTTTCACAATTGGAAAAAAGGCCATTTTTGTTTGAACAGTTTTGTTCTTTCTGAGTTGAGCAGATCTTGATACTACAGCGGGAGCTGTGGTGACAGGCTGCCGTGCTGTTTTCCAGGTCTGCCTGCGGTACTATGAGCACGAACTGGTGGAGCTGGCGCGACAATGTCCTGCAGTCGTGTGCTGCCGCTGCTCCCCCACGCAGAAGGCCCGCATCGTGCGGCTGCTACAGCAGCACACGGGCAGGCGCACCTGTGCCGTCGGTGAGCCCACCCCTCCTGCCACGGGCCCACGGGAGCCGCCTGTCGAGGAAACGTACAGTAGAATTTTAAGAGAAACTGATAGCTGAAACTCACAGGCAAAGTTGTGTTTGATCCCTAAAACCAGATTGATTTCATCAAATTCACCAGAAATTTTCAAAACAGCCTCTAATAGCAAAAATGAAAAATATCTAATCATGTATAGGTTTGTTTTCATTTTGTGATTTTACGTGCTTCCAGGTGATGGAGGAAATGATGTCAGCATGATCCAAGCAGCAGACTGTGGGATTGGGATCGAGGGAAAGGTACCTGCCCTCCCCAGCCTGTCTCCACGGTGGTCCCTGCCGCGTGCCCCCTC
>JAQZBX010009786.1:11901-45528 GCA_029593785.1 Cabassous unicinctus
CCCCCCCCCCCCGCCAGGAAGCCTGGCTCTTGCCGTGTCGTCCTCACACCTGAGGCCTGAGTTTCACATCCTGCAGTACCAGTTTTGATGTCTGTCTCTCCTTTCCTTCACGCTAGTTCCAGTTATGCTCCCGATTCCTTCCCTCCAATCACTGGAGTAGAAATGTGTCATGGAAGGCCTGCAAAGTTCATCTTCCTCACGTGTGGCCTCTTCCCTCTGGCTGCTTCATTTTTCAATACCTTACATTATATGGCAGTTTGCAGCATTTAAAGTGCCTTCTCACGGATTATCTCACTTGGCTCCTAACAACTTGGGGTTTTCTAAAAAAACCCATATGTGCTAAGCAAAGTTTAGAGAAATAGGCTTGCAGAGGTCCAAGAGCACAGAGGGCAGATCCACGGCCAGTGCTGTGCTCTGCGCCGTGTTCTCCCTGTAGGCTGGAGCTGACTTCAGAGACGCGTGAGCACTCCTTTTACGTAAAAGTCAAGAATCTTTGCCTCGACGTGCTGGTGCCGGCAAACTCGATCCCATCACTCTCCCGTGAGCTGCACACGCAGCTGTCAGCCGTGTCAGTGTAAACATGTCCCTGTGGAATAAACA
The DNA here is from genome assembly GCA_029593785.1 of Cabassous unicinctus. Taxonomy (NCBI): domain Eukaryota; kingdom Metazoa; phylum Chordata; class Mammalia; order Cingulata; family Chlamyphoridae; genus Cabassous; species Cabassous unicinctus. Next base: position 12,502 of record JAQZBX010009786.1, read on the forward strand.
GCAACTTTCAGAGTTGCAGAGAAGGAACTTCAGTCTTATTTGTAATGTAGTTTGCATTCTAAAAATCCGTTTTTAGAAATGTGTTATTTTAAAGTTATACTGTGTTTTGCAAAGGTACTTTTTTGTTTCTGTCCTAGGAGGGAAAGCAAGCCTCGCTAGCGGCGGATTTTTCTATCACACAGTTTAAGCACATTGGCAGGTTGCTAATGGTACACGGAAGGAACAGCTACAAAAGATCAGCCGCACTCGGCCAATTTGTCCTGCACAGGGGCCTTATTATCTCCACCATGCAGGTATCGAAGCCTCTTTGTGCTCAGCAAACCCACAGAGGGCTTCGGCATGTGGGAAAGGTTCTGAAAGTATTGCAGCAGAGTATGTGATTGCTCTGGTTTATTTGATGTGATTGCATTTTAATTAGGCTTTAATGATAAGGCACTCTGAGAGGCCTGCGTGAAGGATGATGTAAGTGTGACTAACGGTGTTGTTTTTTTCTCATTTGCCATTTCTCCCTTTAAGGCTGTGTTTTCTTCAGTCTTCTATTTTGCATCTGTTCCTTTGTACCAGGGATTCCTAATGGTAGGGTAAGTTGATTCAGTGCTTACAGTCCGTAGTAGCATCATTTATGGGGAACTTTCATTTTGTAAAAACATGTATATAATAATTTTTCTGATGAATTCCTGAAACGGTCAGTGTTTGGAATGAAAAATATTGATGTGAAAAACGAATATTTTGCTTTAGCGAACTTCAAGATGACACCCGTGCGTTCTCCCATATGGCTTTCTGTTTTCATGGGGAAGCCATAATTTGTGTCAGGAACTGTGTGGGATCAGATTTTTATAGGGTCCTGTGGCATAATGAAAAAGGGACGAGCGTCAGCAGCGGGTCGGGGCAGGCACGCCTGCAGCTGCGCAGCCTCGTGGGGGCTGGCTGCCCCACAGCACAGGCACAGCTGAACTGGGGTGGGCGGCGGCAGGACCGACTCCCCAGAAAAGGAAAGCACTGGATGTGACATGACGTAGTCCAAGACAGGCCCTGGAAGCACCTCTCCCTTGGGAATAATGAAATCTCATGTTCAAAGACATCCTCACAGATCCCTGAGAAAAAACCATGACGAAGCCTGCCATGGGTAGGCTTATGGTGAGAGCTGAGCTCAGTTTGCCCACCCAAGCTGCCCAACAGGAATTTGCTTTTAAAATGCAGTACACTGGAACATCTCTTTTCCTTATCCTTTACCATTGTGCCTAGAAGTAGAATCCATGTGAGTGCTGGCAGGATGTGACAAAGTGCTATCTGCGCAGCTTCCCTCCCGTCACACTCCTCCTTGACCACCACGAGGCTCACTGCACACCTCGTCTGGGGCTCTGCCCAGGAGCGCTGTCGCAGGAAGCGGGTTTATAACGACAGCTGACATTTCTGCGCTTAGCTCATTCAGCCCTCTCACCAGCCCTGTGGGAAAGGCGTGAGTATCGCCGCCGTTTGACAGACAGAGGCAGAAACTCACCAGGGAGTGGCAAAGCCCACACAGGGCCTTTGAGCGAGCTGGCCCTGCGCTCTGTTCCCCTGGCCGTCTAGGCCCTAGGTCAGTCTGCCTTCCTCCTAGAGCGTTTTGTTTCCTTTAGAAACGTAAACATGCAAGTTATTTCATCCCATAGAGCGTTACCTGCCATCTCATTTGACAGCTGTCTGAATCCCCCAAACTCCTCATACTTGTAGCAGAGACACAGAGGACTGGCAGGGTGTGCACTTGAGTAGGTTTCTGTTAAATGGGGTGGGCACCCTGAAGCCACCTGCTTCCCCAGTCCAAGTCAGCCAGAAAGGCATTGTGGTGTTCCAGAATTCCAGGCTGCTTTTGCTTCTCTCACTGCCATAAGCTGAACCCGGTACTTGCACACCTGTTTTCCCATGATAGGTGTGGTGAACTTCTGCCACCTTCTCCAGCGCGCTGGTTTTCTCTCACCCTGGGCCTTCACACCTGCTGCCTTAACCCGCACAGCTACCATTTATAAATTTAGATTGGCTTTTGCCGGGAAGCTTTCCTCCTCACCACACCCCCAGCCCACCCCGGGACCTCTCATCCGTCATTTGACTCCTGATTGTCTGTTCACCTTCCCATGGGACTTTTTGTGTCACATTGTTGCATTGGCTGGCATGCTAGCCTGAACTCCTCTTACACTATAAGGTCTCTGAGGTCGGGTAGCATATTCTCTTGTAGCCTCAGTCCCTACCAGGACCTGTCACATAGGAGAGACCTTCAGTACATACTTGTTGACTGAATAGAAGAGTGAATGATTAGCAAGTCACATGGGAAGATTATCAGCAGTGAGAAGGGAAGAAGTCTGCAACATTTAGGGCACACGGGAAAAGGGGGGCTCATTTAGATGGCCATAATGGATTGAGGATATGTTGGAGAAAGTCCAGTGAAGTAATGTGATGGAAGCCAGGAGAAAAGAAGATTCCAGAACTAGATAGTAATCTCAGTGTTTAGTGCTTCAGCTAAGTCGAGTAAGACAAAGACTGAAAGTGTCCATTTAATTTAGCAACAAAAAGGTTATTGCAATGAATGATTTGAGCAGAAGCTAGGTGCCGCAAGTTGAAGGTAGAAGATAAGGTGAAGAATGCAATCAGTTTATATAGACTCTTTCTACGAGTTTAGCTGTGAAAATTATGGGATAGAGCAGTAGCTAGAGGGCAGTGTATTAATGGAAGGATATTTTTAAGATAAGAAAGTGTAAGTGTGAGATCTGGAGTCAAGGTACTTCATTCCTGAGAGATTAAATTGTTTTCTACAAAAGTGCGGTCCTCTCCTGAGAGGGGAATGGTGATCCTTCCTGAGGAAGAAAACAGTGGTGTCTTCTGAGGAGAAGGGGGTTCCTATCCTCAGCAGAAGGGTATTCCTCATGTGAGGAGAAGTGTGGTCGTCTCCTGAGAAGGGCGATCTTTTCTGAGAAGAAGAAGGGTGATCTCTCTTGAGGAGGAGATGATTGTCTTTTCAAGGAGGAGAAGGTTGGTCCTCTGAGGAGGAGAAGCATGGTCCTCTCCTGAGGAGAAGTGTGGTCCTCTCCTTAAAAGGGTGGTCCTTTCCTGAGAACAAATTGGGTTGTCTGGAAGAAAAGTGTGGTCCTCTCTTGACTAGAAGGGTGGTCTTCTCCTGAGGAGGAAAACAGTGGTGTCTTCTGAGGAAAAGGGTAGTCTCTTCTGAGGAGATGGGTGTTCTTCTCCTGAGGAAGAGAAAGGTAGTATTCTGATTAGAAGGATGGTCTCTCCTGATGAGGAAAAGGGGAGTCTCTTCTGAAGAGGAGAAGGGAGGTCCTCTCCTAAGGAGGAGAAGGGCCATCTCTCCTGAAGAGGAAAAGGGCCCTCTTTTCTGAGGAGAAGGGTGATACTCTCCTGAGGAGGAGAAAAGTGATATTCTGAGGAGAAGGGTGGTCCCCTCTTGCAGAGATGGTTGGGATCTTGAGAACTACTCAGAGCTTTAACCCTTTTGGTTTTCATTTGATTTATAAATAATCATGCGGATGTCTCCCACGCCCACTCATCTCTGTCTCCTCAGTTCCTCCCCCTGTGGGTAATCAGCCACTAGTCCAGGAGGTGAATGGAGTTAAATTAGCTCTTGGCAGCTCCGTCTTCTCCTTGAGGGATCATTTCTTTGAGCTCTGCTTGCCCTTTTTTTTAATGTATTACTTGGTTTTTAAACTAGTTCAATCCTTGTGAAAATACCAGTATATCCCTCCCTCACAGAGACTACGCTGACCCTTCTCAAGTCCCAGATGAGTAACTTGTTAGACTAGAGATGGGACCCGGGTCTTGTGCATTCCACATGGCACGTTGCCCACCTTGATTTGGGGACGTCTGTGTTTGTGCCGTCCGCCCAGCTTCTCAGGTAGAGTAACGGTCTCCTGCACGTCACCCAGCAGGTGTGGCCTTCTGCTGGCTCGCCTGGCTTTGATGCCACATCCCTTCACATACACATTTTACCAGTGTTCATTCCCGTGCCAGCAAACTCCTCTCTCCAACTCAGTGTAGCTTTTAAAATATTCTAGGACCAGGGGCCTGTTTTATGTTTTTTTTTAATAATTTTGAATATAGTAGCTAAAAACTTAGGATAAATCCTTGCATGCAGTAAGCTCCTCATCCCACCCCTTAATCTTGACAGAAGTGCCTACTTTTGGACTCCTCCTTAATATACTTAATGGAATCACGTAAGGCCTGACTCCCTCCCCGCCCCCATTAAGTCTCTCCTTTCCGACCTACACCGAGATTTCAGTCGTCGTCGAGTCGTCTTCCTTCACTTCCTCCCCAGCGCCGGGCTGTGAGAGGCTTTTGCCATGGACAAGACAGATGAGAGTCTAAATATCACATTATTCAAAACACTTTGACACCCGATCCTTATTTTTACAAGTTTTACATAATATTGACTTTGTTCTCATTTCATATTTTTATGTGGTAAAATAATAGTGCCCAATAATCTGCCAAGCCATAGCCTCTGTAATTGACAGAAGTCATTGTAGGATGTGCCCTCACATTCTCAACTGTGCATTGACTCCAAAATAGCATCCCTTATAGGATCTCAAAGAGAAGTGAAAAATCCTAAGGGTTCAAAAGTGCTAATTCCTTTTTATGCTTTCCCGTTGCTTAAGTCTGTGCGATAATTATTTCATTAATTGCTTTCAAGTAGCATAGAATTTGCACAGTAAGACTCGTTATACCTTGAGTTTGTACAGTACATTTCTTCCTTGGAGTTCAGAGAAAAACAACCATTGTTACTTTCTTTCACATTTTAAAAATTATGGATTTGAAACATTAAAAGGAAAATGTAAGTGACAATTGTGATTATTCCTTAAATAATAATTTCCCAAGTTGAAGAAATTACAGCTGAAGGTGCCTCATATACCTATACTCTGCCATACAAACCTTCTTCCACAGAAACACCTCTTAATTTTAAGGTTCATTTTTATTGATTTGTCTGAATGTGGCATCACTTAAATGAGGTTTCATGATTTTCTTAAGCATTAAAACCCTGAATTTAGTAGGAGGAGGATTGGAGGGTTGATGCCTTGAAGTTAAGCTTCTTTGACAATAAATAACAAAATCACTTTTGCCCTCACCTGGAAATAATCGAGTAGGAAACAACATGATGTTTTAAAAATTAAAATCTAACCCAACCAACTTAATATCCTTCTGTGAGAGAAAAACTAGTTCTAGAAACTATAGGACAATTGACAGAATTTAATTCTGCAAATGCCATGGTATTCATCCTCATTAATTTCCTACGTATCTAACTACTGATGAGGATCCTGTTCTCTTAGTATTAAATAGTACAATTGACTTCAAGTATATAGGGAATAGTTGACCCAGATCAGGCCTCATTTGGATTATTTATTACTTTACTGAGGCAAAAAAGGTGGAAGAAAAGGAGTAGGATGCGTGTGCTCAGCAATCAGTGACTTCCTGGCCCTGGAGCAGACACCGAGGAGAGTAAGCATTACCCCAGGGCAGGGGTGTGCTGGCGCTTCCTTATCCTTAGCCTAAACTTGCATTTCCTAAGCAGTGGTCCTGTAAGATGTTGTGCCTTCCCTCCAGAAAAAGAATTCCTTGGGGAAACATTGTATATTATAGCCCCTTTAGAAGTTCACAATGCAAATTAGCAAATTAATGGTTCTAAGAAACTCCTGCTAAAGAAGGAGTTTGGTTCACCATTGTTGAACCATACCTTTTTGTTGCATAACACCTGCTAACATGGCAGGAAACTCATCAAGCAACATGGTCTTGGGGATGACATTCTCAACAAGTAGTGAGGCCTTATTAATGTCATAGCCGCATGGGCACTGCCAACTAATAGTGTCACATTGCAAGGGTCATCCCTGGGAGGGGTGCATTTACTTTATGTCCTTGCTAGTGGCTTAGAGATCTCAAGAATGTGCTTATTAAAAGAACTAGATGTCATCTTAAGGGAGAATACCATTCAGAGCAATGGTTCTGAGCTGTGTGGCAGGGAGTGTTGTAGATTGACCTGTGCTTTCCAGTTTGCACACGCTTCTGGTCTTGGGCTGCATTCTAGTGCGCGGGGCCCACTGTAAGTAAAATCTCTTCCAACATGTTACTTAGTTGAGAGGTGGCCCCACTGAATCAGGTTACTGGAGTCCTTTTCACTCAGAGTGAAAGTCGGGTGGAGAGAGAAGCCACTGGTTGCAACCAGAAGCCTGAAGTCAGCGGAACCCAGAAGAGAAAGGAGAAGACACTGCCATGTGCATTCCACGTGACAGAAAAGCCAAGGAGCCCCGAAGATTGCCAGCCAGCCAGGAGACTCTGACCATGGAGGAGACAGACCTTCTGGCCTCTGAAGCCATGAGCCAGTAACTTCCTGCTGTTAAGCCTACCCATTGTGTAGTATTTGTTTTAGCAGCTGGGAAACTAAGACAGGGGTTAAGGGGTAAGTGTGCCCTAAAGGGAGCCTTAACAGAACAAGTTAGTTGAAGCTACAGGGAAGTACAAGCTCTATTTACTGAAGAGGACATTGGGACTTCTGCTTCCAGCCATGAGTGGAGTAAAAGACATGGAACAGCTAGAAGACAGGATAAAATATATAAAACAACTGTTTTCAGATAACAGGCAAGTAGGGACTGTGATCCCTGAGAGAAAGGAAACAACTGTAAAACTTCTAGAACTAACATAGCTGAAAATCCTTGAAGCTTGAGTAGGCAGTGGTGTCAGCAGAGGCTGCAAGGGGAGTAGTAACAACTCCTCCCAGCCAGAATTCCCACCTCAGCCCAGCAGTAACAAGTAGAACCACCTTTGGGAATCAATGGAGTGAGGAACCCAGACTTCCTCCCACCTGGAAATAATGTTGCAAGATTCTCCTTAACCTGCCAAAGCAGTGTCACCTACAACAGAAGATGTAAATAAGATCCAGAGTCTACTAATATAATACCCAAAATATACAGGCTTCAGTTGGAGATGCATCATTCCACGTTCTGCTTTCATCTCCACAGGGCCTTCTTTCTTGACTTCATCTTCACATGACATTTTCCCTGTGTCCAGTTCTCCCCTTCTTGTAAGGATAACAGTCTACTGGATTAGGACCCACCCTAATCTAATATGACCTCATCTTCACTAATCACATCTTCTCAAGACCCTGTTTCCAAATAAGGTCTCATTCAGATGACGGGCATTAGGAGCTGGATATGTCTTCTGGGGGGACACAATTTGACCCATAAGAGCATCTAGATAGCATTTTTTCATGCAGTGGAATGATGCATCTCCAAGCCAAGGGACACCAAGGATTGCTGGCAATCACCAGAATCTAGGAAGAGACAAGTAAGTCTTCTCCCCTAAGGTTTCAGAAGGAGCATTGCCCTGCCAACACCTTGATTTCAGACTTGCCAGGCCCTATAATCATGAGAGCCAGTTCCTTAAAATCAACACCCCTCACTCTATATATATGTGCATGCATATATCCTGTTGGCTCTGTTTCTCTGGAATACCCTTTCTCATACAGATGCCAATACCAAATGAAAGAGCATTTAGAGTTATCTAACAAAATGTTAAACCATATAAAAATGTGTCAGCATGCAACTACAAACATTTTTGAAACAAATGAAAAAATGAAGTCTCAGCAAAGAAATAGAAAATATAAAGCAGAACCAAATGTAAGTTTTAGAGATGAAAAAATACAATAACTGAAATTTTAAAATGCAGTAGATGAGCCCCAGCAGTAGAATGGAGAAGACAGGGAAGAATCAAAGATGGAACATTAGAAAGCACCCAAACTGTAAAACAGAGGGAATATAGACTGGAAAAAAAAAAAAATTTAAAGTGCCTCAGGGACCTTGGAGCTATAACAAAAGATCTAGCATTTGTGTCACTGTAGTTCTAGAAGGAGAGGAGAAAGGATGGGGGCTGAAAAAGTACTCGAGGAAATAATGACTGAAAAATTCCCAAATTTGGCAAAAGATAAACCAAAGATTCAAGAAGTTGAGCAAACCCCACACAGGATAAACTCAAGAAATATAAACCCAGATACATCTTAATTAAATTTCTGAAAAATAAATAAAACATCTTGAAAGCAGTTATAGCAGGGGTTCTTAGCCTTTTTTGTTCCACAGACCACTTCGTAGACTGTAGTGGCAGATAATTTTATGACACTCAACTAGCGTCGGATCTAACTACCGCAATTTCAAAGTATGGATTAGCGTAAGCGATTTTTTGAGATATGCAACAACTGTAATGTGATATGAAATTAATACTACTGTAATTTATTACTTATATTCATAAGTGAAGGAAATGCTAGATTTCAGTTAGAATTCAGAGAAAATAAAGATAATAAGTTGATTTTTTTTCAATTCAAACTCACGGACCCCCCTGGTTAAGAACTCCTGAATTACAGAGAAAGGACTCCTTACTGATGAGGGGAAACAATTCAAATGATAGTAGATTTCTCAGTAGAAACCACAGAGGTCAGAAGGATGTGGCCCAGAGTTTTTTAAGGGCTCAAAGAACAGAGTTATCAACACAAAACCCTATATCCAGCAAAAATATATTTCAGGAGGGAAGAGGAAATCATGACATTCTCAGATGAAGAAAAACTAGTGGAACTTGTCACTGGTAAAACTACCCTAAAAGAAAGGCTAAACAGAATGGAAATGTTAAAAGAAGGAAACTTGGAACCTCGGGGAGAAGAAAACAGGGTAGGAAAAAATGTGGGTATGAATTTCGTAAATTTTGTTTGATAGTTGAGGCAAAAATTATAATTGATGTATTTCTGAAAGTATGTAGGGGAAGTATTTAAGACAATTATAAGTGGGGGGGGGGTGAGTTAAGAGACATAAAGGGATGCAAGATTTCTATACTTTGCTCAGACTAGTAAAGTGACAACACTAGTAGACTGTGATATTATTTATATATAATAAAAAACCTATTGCAACCACTAAAGTTCTACAAAGGGATATGCTTCAAAACAGTAATTAGATCAAAATGGAATTCCAAAGAAAAACACAAAATCAGAGACCAAACAGAAAGCAAAAATAAGATGGTAGACTTAAGCCCTAATATAGCAATAGTTGCATTAAATGTAAATGGTCTAAATAGAGCAATTAAAGGACAGAGATTAGCGAGCAGAGTGGCTAAAATATGATCCAACTATATACTAGCTACAAGAAACTAACTTCAAATATTACAGCATACACAGGTTGAAAGTGAAAGGTTAAAAAAAGATATGCCAATAACATTAATCAAAAGAAAGCAGGCATAGTTATATTAATGTCTGATGGGTAGACTTCAGAGCAATGAAATTACCAGAGACAGAGAGAGGCATTATATAATGATAAAAGAGCCAATCTACCAAGAAGATAAAGCACTCCTAAGTATGTATGTAACAAACCACAGATCTGCAATATATGTAAAGCAAAATCTGATAGAATGGTAAGGAAAAATAGACAAATCCACAATTATCTTTGAAGACTTCAATACCCCTTTCTCAAGAATTGATAAAATAACTAGACAGAAGATCACCAAGGATAAAGAAGAACTAACAACACCACCAACCAACAAAATATAATCAGCATTTATATCCTGCACCCAACAACAGTGGAATGCATATTCTTTTCAAGTGCCCATGGAACATATACCAAGATTGGCCATATCCTGGGCCATAAAACACATCTCAATAAATTTGAAAGAACTGAAATCATGCAGAATGTATTCTCCAACAGTGGAATAAAACCAAAATCAATAACAGAACAATAATAGGAAAATCACCAAACACTTGAAAATCAAACACACTTTTAAATAACCCATGGACAAAAAAGAAGTCTCACTGCAGACCCCGCAGTCATCAAAAGGATAATAAGGGAATACTACAAACAACCCTACACACGTAAATTTGACAACTGAGATGAAATGGAATACTTCTTCGGAAATACAAACTACCACAACTCACTCAATATGAAATAGATCATTTGAATACCCTTATCACTATTAAGGAAATTGAACTCATAATTTAAAAACTCTCCAAATAAGAACTTCCAGGCCAGGGTGATTTCCCTGGAGATTTATACCAAAAGTTTAAAGAATAATTAACATAAATCTGCATAGTCTTTTCCAGAAAATTGAAGAAGAGGAAATACTTCCCAGTTCATTTTATGAAGATAATGTTACCTTTATACTCAAACCAGCTAAACACAATACAGAAAAGAAAACTGAAGACCAATAGCCATCATGAATGTAGATGCAAAAATCCTTAAAGAATATTAGCATGGAGCGGAGGTGGCTCAAGCGGTTGAGCGCCTGCTTCCCACATGGGAGGTCCTGGGGTTGGTTCCCAGTGCCTCCTAAAAAGGAAAAAACAACAAGCAAACAAAGGAAAAAAACAACTCAGGGGAGCTGATGTGACTCAGTGGTTGAGCACCAGTTTCCCACACACGAGGGCCTGGATTCATTCTCTGGCCCCCTGGTACCTAAAAAAAAAAAAAAGAAAAAAGGAATATTAGCAAATACAATTCAGTGTGTGTGTGTGTGTGTGTATATGTATATAATATATAATATATACTACCATCAAGTGGGGTTTATTCCAGGGATGTGCTAAAGAAAAACTATGATATGATCTTATCAGTTGTTGCAGAAAAAACATTTGATTAAGTCAACCACTCATTCATGATAAAAATTCCCAGAAAACTGAAAATAGAGGGGAATTACTTCATCTTGACAAAGAGCATCTTTTAAAAATCCTACCATAAATATCATACTTACTAGTAAAAAGACTGAATGCTTTGCCTCTAATTAAAAGTGTTTGGCAAGGTTGCAGGATATAAGATCCAACAAGTAGAAGACATAAAGAACAGAAAAGAAGAAATAAGATTATCCCTATTGGCAGATGTCATGATTGTTCCAAGGTATCTACATTTAAAAAACTCCCCAAAACTAGTTCAGCAAGGTTACAGAATACAAGATAAATAAAATTCCATGGTTTTTTCTATATACTAGCAATGAAGAAGTAGAAACAAGTTAAAAGTACCATAATCATTCCAAAAAAAAACTTAGAATACTTAGGTGTAAATCTAACCAAAAAAATGTATAGAATCCATATGCGGAAAATTGCTAAATGCTGATGAATGAAATCAAAGATTTTTTTTTTTAAAGGAGGCACCAGGGATTGAACCTGGGGCCTCATCCATGGGAAGCAGGCGCTCAACCACTGAACTACATCCACTTCCCAAAGAAGATCTAAATAAATAGAGACATTTCATGTTCCTGGATTGGAAGACTCAACATAATAAAGATGTCAGTTCTCCCCAAAATTTATGTGCAGATTTAACACAATTCCTATCAAAATACCAACAAGATTTTTTTGTAGACATACTCATGATTCTTCTAGAATTTATATGTAAAGGCAAAGGACGTGGGCTGGCTGCAGTGGTCCTGGAAAGGAAGGCTGACGTGGAGGCAGCAGTCTCGGGTCTCAAGGCTCCTCCGCAGCTGCCGTGACGCCAGCTGAGGTGTTGGCAGAGGGGAGATGCGGAGCTCTACGGGGCACGACAGGGAGCCGAGGGGTGGGCTCGCACACACGCCCAGGGGTTTCTGACAAAGGGGCAACACGAAGCCTTTCGACAAATGGTGCTGGAGCAGTCAGACAACCACAGGGAGCAAAGAACAAACCCTGACCCGTCTCATACCTTATTAAGAAACTACCTCAAAATGGATCCTGAACTCAAGTTTCAAATATAAAGGAATAAAACTCACAGGAAAAATACATGGGAGAAAATCTTCAGAATCTAGGACTAGGTAAAGCGTCCTTAGACTTGACATCAAAAGCACAGTTCATAAAAGGAAAAATGCATAAATCGCACTGTTTTACTTTGCTAAAAGCTGCCAAAAGCAATATACCGGAAATGGGTCGGCTTTTACAGCAGGGATTGATCAGGTTGCAAGCCTGTAGTTCTGAAGCTGTGAGCGTCCAGTCAAAGCGTCAGGTGACGCCCTCCCCCACAGACCAGCCGGGAAGGCACGTCGGGGCCTCCCTGCTCCTCTGGGGCCCGTCGCGCTCCCCCACCCGGTTCCCCTGGCCTCCTCTCCCAGCCTCTGTGCTGCTTGCTCTGTTGGTTTCAGCTTCTGGCCTCCAGGACTTTCTCTCCGAGCTTCTGGGGCCTCTGCGTGCCTCACCCCTTAAATGAAGACCCTCCCTGGGCCGCGCTGACTGAAGTGATCTGAGTGACTGGAGGCCGCGCCGCAGGGGCGGGTCAGCTCTGAGGTCCCGGGGCTCCCCGGGGCCCGGAAAGGCCCGCAGCTACCACAGGCACCTGATGAAAGTTCAAGGCTTCTGCTCTGCAGAAGACCCTAGCAAGACAGTGAAAGGACAAGCTACACACTAGGAGAAGATGCCTGCAGGCCACATGTCCAAAGACATATAAAGAACTCTGCAATCAAAACAGTGAGAAGACAAGTAATCCCAGTTAGAAAATGGACAAAAGGCATGAACAGACATTTGATCAGAGAGAGCATGCAGATGGTGACTGAGCACGTGAAAAAATGATGCCATTGGTCTCAGGGAAGTGCAAACTAAAACTGTAAGGAGATTATCCCTACACACGCACCAGTAGGATAAAATAAAAATTGATGACGCTGCCAAATCCTGGCAAGGGCGTGGTGGTGCTGGAGCACAGCCACATAGCTGACGGGAATGTAAAATTTGGAAAACAGGTGAGCAATTTCTTAAAACCAAGCACATCTCCACTGATGACCCTGCAAGCAGTTGCACTCTTGAGCATTTTTCCCAGCGAAAGAAAAATTGACGTTGACATAAAAATCTGTATGGAAAATATTTTTGGCAGTTGTATTCCAATAGCATCAGACTGGAAACTGCCCAGATGGCCTTCAAGTGAGTGTTAAACAAACCGTGGTGCACCCTGTCCTGTCCAGAACACGTCTCAGCAGTGAAAAGGAGGGAGCTGCTGAGGCCGCAGCGGCCTGGTCGGTGTCCTGGGTGGAGCCGCGTGACGAGCCGGTCACTGGAGACGGCTGCGCAGCTCCTTACACAGTGATGGCGCCCAGGCTCTGAGGCCGTGGACTGGAGGGAGGGCTCCCGGGGTAGGGGGTCCTCTGGGCCTTGTCCACGGCGGAGCTGTCCTGTGGTGGACTAGCACCCCGCTCTGCAGGACGCTGCCGCTGGGGGGACCGGACAAAGGGCCCGTGGGAGCGCCGTATTCCTACAGTCGCCTCAACATAGAGTTTAATTAGGAAAAAAGTTCTGCACCGTGTAATGAGCGTTTGTGGCTCAGAGAAGATGTCACTTCTGTAGGGTAAAATCAGTTGTTAGGAATCAACCTTCTGGGTTTCCAACTCGCTTTTTTGTTGTTTTGTTGTTTTATTTTGGAATTTTTGACCTCTGATTCTAGACTTAAGTTTGCATAGTTTGTCCTAAAAGCATCTTACGCTAACTTAGCCTTGTTCTTGGTTTTTAAGGTATGCGACTATATACACCATGCTCCCCGTGTTCTCGCTGGTGCTGGATCAGGACGTGCGGCCGGAGACGGCCATGCTGTACCCAGAGCTCTACAAGGACCTCACGAAGGTGGGTCTCCTCCTGCACGGCAGGCTCCTGGGCATTCTAGAAGTCACTTACTACAAGAAAATGACCGCTTGTGAGGCCGTTTGCAAGGATTTTTTGAATAATCTGTGCCTTTCTCTGCCTTTGCAGACATTTTTATTTCTCCTAGTTATTTTTGGCATTTTCATTTTACATTTGAAAAGAGTAAAACAGCCCAGGGAAAACAATTTTTTTCAAATGTTCAAAATAAAGTTCTACATTATAAAAATTATAATTTGGAAGGATGCTCTAAACCATTTGTGAAGCTTTTTGAATCTAGCAAATAGACCCCTGCGCCTAGCAGGGGCTGAGCGGTGCTGCTGTACTTGCTTAGGGGCCCCCTTCTTACTGACTCACTGCAGAGCGTGGCATTGCACTATTAGGGAATGCACAGATTCGTGGGGCAGGAGCTCCTAATGCATTCCCGGGCCACTCTCTAGTTGTGGCGTTCAGAAGCGTCTGCGAAAGGAGGGGAGCCTGGTGTGGTCGCAGAGGTGACGTGGCCAAGGAAACGGCCCCCAGGGCCCGTTAGCCCAGGGGCCACGGGAGAGGCATTCGCTGGCTTAAAACTAGGTGCTGTGAAAGATGAACGTTTTCTTAAAGGAGGCTTTGAGACCATCACAGTTTTTATGGGAACACTGTATTTGCCAGCTTGGAAAGTATGCGGACACAGCGTGGAGAAAGGCTTGGGCCTCCGAGTGCACGTTGCTCTGACTTTGATGTTTCCTGAATCAACACTTAGAACAAAACCACTACTAAATTAAGGCTCACAGCTGATGACCTGAAATTATGGATTGAGATTTTTACAGCCGTAGCGGCATGGCACGCTGGAGGGTGCCTGCGGTATGTGGTGTGCAGGCTTCAGACACCGAGTCCAGCTAACCACCGACGAGCCAGACAGATGACCCAATTCCTGTGACATGGGTGGTGCTGGCATGAGGAACCGATGAAGTAAAAGATCTTGAAGATCCTAGGAAAAGTGCAGAATGCCCATGTTCTCTTTATAATCAGAGCAAACTAAAGCAAACCCATATCGTATAAAAGAAGATGTAAGAGTGCGTTATTATAACATCAGGCAGCTCTCACCACGCGGGGCCCACAGTGTGGCTGCCGGACAGAGCCTCGCACGTTCCGTGCAGCTGCGAGTGCCTGGTTGGCTTTCGTGGATGTTGAAACCCTCGTCATCAAGCAAGCAGAATAACATCAAAGATACAAAAACGACATACTTACAAATTTAGCAGTTTGTGTTTTCCCTCTTTTCAATAGACTGTAAAACTGTTTGGTTAAATGCTACCTCGCCAATGTAAGGAGAGAAACAAGTATTTTGTATAAAAATGTAAAAACTCAATAAGCCGTGCTGAAAATCTGGGAAATCAGTGTCCTTGCAGAGTTGAGATGAGAGCAGCCCCCGGCTTGTGCGCTAGGTGGCCTCGGACGCCCTGGAAATGAGGCGGTGGGTCTGTTAGGTGGCCTCGGACGCCCTGGACGTGAGGCGGGTGCTCTAGGCGGCCTCGGACGCCCTGGACGTGAGGCGGGTGCGCTAGGCGGCCTCGGACGCACTGGACGTGAGGCGGGTGCGCTAGGCGGCCTCGGACGCCCTGGACGTGAGGCGGGTGCTCTAGGCGGCCTCGGACGCCCTGGACGTGAGGCGGGTGCGCTAGGCGGCCTCGGACGCCCTGGACGTGAGGCGGGTGCGCTAGGCGGCCTCGGACGCCCTGGACGTGAGGCGGGTGCGTTAGGCGGCTTCGGACGCCCAGGCAGTGTCTACCTGTTCTCCTGGAGATGAAAATATAGGAGGACACATTAGTTTGTTTTCAAGGATTTAGATTGTGCCAGTCAGCATCTTTCTTTGTGGCTATCTAAATTAGTAACAAGAATGTATCTGTAGGGCCACTGGTTTCTAACAAAGTAGCTATGTCATCACTAACCATAGCCATCAAGTCAGTAAATTCTGTACTATTAGTATCTTCCCACTTTTTGTTCACATCATCAAAAGTTTAGAATAGTTCATTATCCTGAAGTTGGGACACCATTCGTAAAATATTTTTGACACCTCCAAGGCATCCATCCCACTGATGCTTCAATTCGGTTATGTTCACTGCTCATGAGGAAACACTAGCAAAACCCAAATTAAGGAGCAGTCTACAAAATCACTGCCCTGTAGTTCTGAAGCGTCAAGGTCACTAGGGACAAGGAGAGGCGGAAAGGCGCAGGCGGGCTCCCAGGCAGCGCTGAATCAGGAAGGCTGGGCACAGTGTCACTGTCGGAGTTTGCCTAACTCTCCACCGAGGCTGGGGAAGGGATTATGGCGGCAACTCTTCTCTGAATTCTCTAAAGTTATCTCAAAGCAAAATGGTTAAACAACAATAGTCAAAGTAAGAAGATTCTTTTCATTCTTGTCAGATACACTACCTCTAATGTATGTTCATAAAATTGTGTTCCGTAAAACTCTAGTCCTGTCCTCATAAGTTTTGAGGCTTTATAATAGCATTTCAACTACTGCTCCTGACCTGGGGACAGGTGAGTCTGTTCAGTGACCCACCTGGCAGGTGGGCTAATACTTAGTTTCCAGTTCCCACTTAATCTGCTCAGAAATACCCTGTCCAGTAAAATTACAAGTTATTATGTAGTCTGAGAGTTGTATTTAATTGAATGAAATTGAATTTATCATCTTAAGAGTGAAGGAAGGGAAACAGATGTGGCTCAAGCGATTGGGCTCCCGTCTACCATATTAGGAGGTCTAGGGTCTGATTCCCCGGGCTTCCTGGTGAAAAGCAAGCTGGCCCGCCGCGGAGAGCTGGCCCGCGCGAAGTGCTGGCCCGCGCGGAGAGCTGGCCCGCGCAGGAGTGCTGGCCCGCGCGGAGAGCTGGCCCGCGCAGGAGAGCTGGCCCGCGCGGAGAGCTGGCCCGCGCAGGAGAGCTGGCCCGCGCAGGAGAGCTGGCCCGCGTGAAGTGCTGGCCCGCGCAGGAATGCTGGCCCGCGCAGGAGAGCTGGCCCGCGCAGGAGTGCTGGCCCGCGCAGGACTGCTGGCCCACGTGGAAAGCTGGCATAGCAAGATGACACAACAAAAAGAGACGCAGGAGAGACAATAAGAGACGCAGCAGACCAGGGAGCTGAGGTGGTGCAAGAGATTGAGCACCTCTCTCCAGAAGGTCCTAGGATCGGTTCCCGGTGCTGCCTAAAGAGAAGACAAGCACAGAAGAACACACAGAGAGCAGAAAGCGAGTGCAAAACAACAAGGGAGCCGGGGGGAGAAATAAATAAATAAATAAATCTTTAAAAAAAAAGGAAAACAGAGTGAAGGCATAAGGGGAGCAGGTGTAGCTCAGTGGTTGAGCGCCTGCCTCCCATATACAAGGTCCTGGGTTCAATCCCCAGTACTTCCCAAAAAAAAAAAAAAAAAAGTGAAAAGTGTGAGAATAAGACCTTTAAGAAATTAATAGCTATAATTTCAAACCATTAATACAAAAGTAAAAGTGGCAGTGGAGTGAGCCGCAGGGAGGAGACCAGCACCCGCAGAGCACCTTCCTGGGCCGCCTGCTTCCCCACCCCATCAGCTGAGCTGCTTTCTTCCCCTGTCCTCATTCCGACGACGAGGCCACCGGCCACATAAGGCTTCTTTCAGTGACTCTTGTGTGTGGCTCGACTTACCTCTGTGTTCAGAGGGTGGGTCTTGGTGAATTTCAGTGGCATTTTTTTCTCATGGGTTTGCATTTTTTATGTACCTATATGATTGTTCCCTCAAATTATTGTAATTGTGGGAGTAAGAGAAAAACAGCCATTTTCCTGTCATAGTAGGAGTCAGAAAAACCGAATTGCAAGGGCAGAATAAATTCTGGAAATGAGAATAGAGTTGAAGTAAAATGGAGGGACTGTCAAAAATGGCCAGTGGCCAAAGTGGGTGCGTGGTGGGCAGGATGGGGGGGGGGCCGCCGAGCTGTGCACCTCTGACAGCCAGTGTGCAGAGCTCCAGGAGGCCTAAGAGTTTATTTCTTAGAGCAAATTAAACGGCCATATAGTGATTTTATTCCTGTGCCCTACAGGCAATTAATCTCCCCTAAAAATGTGCTTGATTTCATTTTTGTATTGTTGATTGATATGTAAAAGGTCTGTAATATTTGGTTTTTGAACCCAATAGCAGCGACATTTATGGACGGCTTCGTGGGCTTCCGGCATCACGTTTCGACGTGTGTCTTGTCTGTAAGTCCTCAGTGGGCTTTAGCCTTGGGGGCACCCCACATGCCCCTGCCCCTGAGGTGTGCGTACGGGCTCCCTTTCCAGGGTAGCTGTGTACCATTTGCTGCCTCAGAGCTCCTTAGGGGGCCTCCCCCAGGGGCCGGGCACCAGGCCCCAGACTGAGCCTGGCTGTCCACTGGGTCAGTCACCCAGCGTGTGCCCACGCTCAGCTGCGGCCTGGAGGAAACGATGCGCTGCCCGCCCCTCAGTGCACACGCACTGCACCTGTCCAGAGGTCTGCGCCAGCTAGGGCAGCGTGGTGCCCTGGCCTGGCTTTGTGCCAACACCGGTCGTTGGCAGGTACCCCCTTGGCCAGTGCGCATAGCCATAGCAGGTAGGTATGGTGGATTAGGAGTGCGCAGGAGGCTGTTGGGACAGCAGCAGCGCGTCCAGAGCCAGGAGGCTGGCGGCCGCCACCCCGAGTTGCTTCCACATGAAGGCCATTCACAGGAAACCCTTTTGTCTGCACTTGTTGAATTTATTTGTGACATCCTTTCTAGAAAGAATTTAAGGAAAAATAAAGATAGACTATTCTTACTAAAGAGCAGTTTACCTTTTGTATTTTTTTATCTGAAGAAGCTGCTGCAGTTTTTCTACTTTTTTTCCTCAAAAGTTAATTTAGAAATATTTGTTCCCCAGAAATAAGGGTAACTTATTTTTATTACAAAGAAAACGTATATCCTGTAGTGTTTCAACATATTTGTTTATTTACATTAACGCATGAAATGCCCACAGGTGGCTGCTCCTCAGGGCGCAGACGGTGCCCTGCACAGGTGTCTCTAAAGTGCTCGGGGCCGCCCGTCCCCGGAGGGGGCCAGGTCTCTTGGGGAGGCCGTGCCTGACGTTGGAGGCGCACGGGTCCAGCGCACTGCCCAGCTCTCACGGCCTCCTGCTCTCTGCCCTAGGGAAGAGCCCTGTCCTTCAAGACCTTCCTCACCTGGGTCCTGATCAGCATCTACCAAGGTAAGGCCCCTCGTCTCACTGGACTGAGGATGTTTTTGTCCTTTCTCAGCAATAAGGCTTTCACCTCCACGTTAAATTCCAGAAGTTTACAGTTTTGTCAGCAGTGAGATCCTGCTTTCTGCTCTCTTGTAAACACGTATTCCACGGTCAGAATAGGCCTCTTTGCCGTGCAGCCTGCATTGCAATTATTTTACCGAGGCAGGTCACCTGGAGACTGGCTGGCTGGTTTTTAATTAAATTTAATCCAGAAAAGTGTTGACAGGCACTTAGCACATTGTATTCCTGGCACAAGCGTTTTCTCTCACAACCAGATGGCAAGTTTGAGAAATCTGAGTTAATGTAGTCTGCAGTCGTAGGTGGCCTCTTCACCGGGGCACAGGTGGGTGAGCCCATGAGGCGCCGTTGACGGGAGACACGGCCTTGGTCGGGCCGAGGCTGGGTGTCGCTTCCCCTCCAGACGGTAGAATGTCCTGGAGCCTTTCCTTGGCCCTTCTGGCTGATGGAGCTGGTGGCACGTCTTACTTACTCTCAGTCCAGTTTAAAATAGACCGTCAGTCCACGTGCGGCGTGTCCTGGCCCACCTCTCCAGGGGCGGGAGTGGCGGGTGGCTGCTTGGCGCAGGCTGGCTGTGGTCCCCTCGAGGAGGGCCACTCACAGGCCGCCCGCTGCCCCCAGGCGGCGTGCTCATGTTCGGGGCCCTGCTGCTGTTCGAGTCCGAGTTCGTGCACGTCGTGCTCATCTCCTTCACCGCGCTCGTGCTGACTGAGCTGCTCATGGTGGCCCTGACTGTCCGCACCTGGCACTGGCTCATGGCCGTGGCCGAGCTCCTGAGCCTTGGCTGCTACGTGGCCTCGCTCGCCCTTCTGAGCGAGTATTTTGGTAAGTGCCTTAGAAGTCTTGGGGAATGATTGTCCATCAGTGGTTATTCAACCATTTGTATTGTTACTTTTTAATACACCATCTTAAACTGTAGATCACAACAAAACCTATCAGAGGGCGTCAGCACAGAAGCTTATGTTTTGGGAAAGATTTAACTCTTTGTAATAATTTATGAAATTAAGACTTCCACCACCTTGGCTTTTAAAAAGACAGTAAAGCTGTGCCAGTGTCCAAGAATCCCTCCTGGGAGGGGTGCCTTGTTTGTGCTTTTCTCATCCTTGAGACAGCTAGCTGCTTCCAGGAGGCACGCTGGCCACGACGGAGCGGGGCACCCAGCTCGCTTCCTCCTTGGACACAGCGGAGGCCTGCTGCTGTCCCTTGGTCCTTTAGCTGAGCTGGTCCGAGGTGGAGCATCTGCCTTTAGCAGTGCCTTCCCAAGATGTCAAAGTGGAATCCCACCTGATTTCTCCACTTCTCCCTCCAGTTTCAGGCTTTGCTTCTGCTCACCACAGCCAGTGGCACCTACTCTGGTAGCACCAGGTCTGTTTCCCACCCAGCTCCACTCTTACCAGCTGGGCCACCTTGAGAGAGCGGCTCCGCCTCCCCACGCTGCCGTTTCCTAAAGCCGTTGTTGTGAAACCTAAGTGCCAGGCACCAACAGGCCTGCGTCAGCGTCCACGTCAGCACACCTTGTTGTCCCCATTAGCCTCCTGGACATCATCTACAGATCCAGGAGATCACGAAACCTCTTTACCTGGCTCTTCTCCTAAGTTCAGGATTCCCTGAGAGTGGGATGAAGCAGTGCAAGACGAGCGGTC
This sequence comes from Cabassous unicinctus, assembly GCA_029593785.1. NCBI lineage: Eukaryota > Metazoa > Chordata > Mammalia > Cingulata > Chlamyphoridae > Cabassous > Cabassous unicinctus. The sequence goes on from JAQZBX010009786.1 coordinate 32,974, forward strand.
CTGTCTCCCCGCCTCACTTCCCGCCAGTCACTCACTTTGAGGGGACGCGTCTGTTGGAAGTCATCATGGTTTTTGTTTGCTTTTGAGCAGTGCGCCCTTCCCATGTACTATACAGTTCTCTGTCTCTCTTCATTTCCAAGGCTTTTTGCCACCCCCAATCAGCAGCCATGCTATTCGGAAAACCCAAGGACCCCTATTCCACCCCCTGACCAGCTGCAGCACTCCCCTTACCAGACTTTGAGAATTCCGAAAACCTTTTCAGTAGTTAATGCTCTGTGTAATCCCAGGATTGATTGGTGTGGTTGAGACTAAGATTCCTTTGAAGGTTTTTAAAATCAGGACAAAGAAGAGAACATGGTGTTAGCCGTGACGGCTGGTGCCCCCAGATCTTCTGTGGGTACGAGGGCAGTCAAGTCTGGATCTTAGGGCCAAAGCAAAAGGATGAAACAGTTAATTACCACGTTCAAACAGGGCAATAAAGAAGTAAACCAGGCACTGCCTGAGAGCACTGAGGCCATACTCTTCTTGGTCTGAAAATAAATTTTCCAGAAGGCTCTTCAGGGTCTAGCGCGACTTGCCCACATTCCTAAGAGCAGCCAGGGCCTTTCCAGGTTCTCCCTGTGCCAGGCTCTGCGCCAAGGCCGTGAATGGCATCACCTGCTTTGTTCTCACATTGGCTGTCCTCCCAGCACCACAGGCAAAGAAACCAGCTTCTCGGCTCCTAATTTGCAAAGGTCACACATCCAATATGTGTGGCAGAGCCAGAATGTGAACTCGAGCTCATCCCAGGGCTCTTGTGCCTTGACCCTCCTCCCTGAGCTGCCGCCATCAATAAGTAAATGTGGAATCGCATTTCAGACCAGCCCTAGTCTTACCTCTCTCAGTGCAAGCAAAGCCTTCCATTAAATTCTTTTCGTGTTTATTAGGTGTCCATTATTTGCCAGGTTTTGTGCTGCAACATGAGATTCAGGAGTGAACCAGACAGGCATATTTCTAAGGCAGAATTCTTCCCTCGAGAAACTGAACAGTTCCAGAGAAGAGACATCCAGATTCTGACGTCTGAAATGAAAAAGAACCGGCTCGTTGGCAGGTCACTCCATGGCGACACGCAGCGGTTGACAAGTCCCAGCTGGACAGAGAGAGCTTCCAGTGAGCTCGGGAGTATCTTGCTCTTAACTGTAGGTAGACAAGCTGAGAGCCGCCACTGACGAAGAGAGGGTGCCAAGCAGCAAATAAAAATTAACCTGGAGGAGACAGATACAAACAAAACAGAAGAGAACACCAAAAAGAGGGAGAGAAGACACATATCTCTAAACAAGAATGGTGTGCTGAGAGCAAGAACAAGCTCTTAGAAATTTAAAGTGTGATAACAAAGCCAAAATAGCAGGTTGGAAAATAAAATCAAGGACTTGCCCAGACAGTTTGGAAAAAAAAAAAAGGCAAAGAGCTGGATGATAGGAATGAAAAAGTAAGAAAATTATGGGTCCATCCATGAGGTCCACCACTTGAAAAGAGAAATTGGGGGTAGGGAGGAGGGGGAATTATTCAGAAATAGTACAAGAATTCCCAATTCTGAAATACATGGGTTTGCAGATTTAAGGGCCCTACCAAGCTTCCAACCCAATGAATGAAAAAGATTCACACCAAGACTGAATTTTCTTGAGATTTCAGAAAAATCTGGTTCAAGAAAAACGCTAAAAGCTTCTAAGGAGACGTAGAACTAGTCCTGGACAAAGGGTCAAGAATGGTGTTGGGTTTTACAAAAGCAACTGGGCAGCCAGGCGACAGGAAGACGGGGCATCTGCGCACAGGGTCTGGGAAGGCAGGTCCAGTGGGACCACAGTCCAGGTAGAGCGTTTGCGACCTCAGGAACAGGCATGATGGTCTCCCCTCCACTGTAGCAGAAGGACGTGAGGAGGAGGCAGGAGCGACCAGTGTCGTCCGGTGAAAGCCGGTTTTAGAAGGTGCTCCCAGGACGCAGGCTGGTGCAGAGGCAGAGCCATGTCCCTGAGGCAGCATTCCCTGACCTGATTCTCTGGAGCATGGAGTTCTGTGAGCTCGGAAGGAAGGCTGGGGTGGCAGGAGTCTGTTCTGAGAAGCTCTGCAGAAGGGGAGGAAGCAAATTAGCATGTTTAGTTTTTACTATTTCAGCGTCTGCTAAAATCCCCTTTTTTGAGTGCCACTAACATCTTGTAGGACAGTGATGTTTCACAACGGAAAGGCTCGCGTCTTATTTCGTCATTCACTCCTGAGGGCTTTTACGGAGGGTGGGAAGCAGACTGTCTGGGAGACATCCTCCGGCAGGGACCAGGAGGGCAGGGCTCTCCTCCTCAGACGGTGAGCCTGGCTCAGCATCCGCCAGGAGGTGCGGCCGGGGCAGGACTCGGGGCGCGCGACGTGGGCAGGCTGTGAGCCTGCGAGCCTGGCCCCCAGCTGGAGGCTGGCAGCACCCACGACGCCCGCAGCCCTGTGCAGTAGAAGCCTCCGTTCAAATGCGAAGCGCTGTAGGGGTTTGCTGCAGGTGTCTTCTCAGGAGAATTAGGATGGCTGCCTCCCAGGGGGCTTTTCAGGAAGCACAGGTAGGACATGATGGTGGAGCTCCAGCGGGCTCTGCGAGGAGGGTCCCCGCACGTGCAGTGTGCGTGCCAAGGCCAGGGGCGCAGAATAGCCAGGAGCCTTGGGCTCACTGTCCAGGGAGGAGGCCTGGTGTGAGCGCACATCGTGACGTGGGGTCCTGCTCAGGCCTGGGGGCTGGCGGCTCAGCTGGGCTCGGGGGGTGAGAAGTCTAGCCAAGAGGGATGAAGCGTCGAGCGCCTCAGAGGGCAGGGTGGTGGTGGAGACAGGTGTCCACGGGAGTGGCTGTGAAGAAGCGAGGAGGGCGTGAGGAGGCTGGGCTCTGCCTAGAGGTGTGGCCGGCGACCACGGACAGAAGGCGCCTGTGCCCGTCAGCCCTGCAGACACCTGAGCTGGCGGCATCGGAGGTGCCCCCCCCAGTCAAGGTACCCATCAGATTGTTGCAGTGGTGAGTGTGTCAATTCCACGGTACACTTTAGCACGATCAGAAAGTTCATTCTAGGGGTAGAGTGTTGGTCCCGGCAAACTGGAAGTCTACATCTATTTCCTACTATTGAGCAGCACGTGAAACACACATCAGCTGCCTTTTAGACTCCTAGAGAAAGCGATCCTGATATTTCTCTAGCTGGAGTAAAGCCGCATACTTTAAAGTTATTTTTGGCACAAATTCACTGTGCCATTCAGCTATTATGTGGAGCCTCTCTGTCCTTCACACCAGATCCACCAGTTAAAAAGTGAACATCTGCTTAGGCAAGGTTCAGTGGTGGGAGTTCACGAATTCTCTTCCTTTTCCATGACATATTTTAAATGGCAGAAAAATAATGTGCAAAGTAAATGAATTCACATGCGAATGTGCACTCAATAGCAAGTATATGGAAAGGTGAAATATAAAAAGCCAAAAAAGTTTTGTATTAAAAGGAACATTCAAAAGAAAATAGCTGTGTCACATAAGCAATGGCTATTTTAAAATCATACTATTTTTGTTTTAAAAGTAAAAGTGTAGTATATTTTCTTATGTGCACGTGAATTAGTAGACTTGGCTCGGGGGAAAGGTGGGCTCCTTCTGGGACATCTCGTTTTGATGCGCATATGTACAGAGCCCGAGTGAAGCCAAGTGCTAAAATTGGAAAGACAAGCACAAACGTCGTATCTGGCCCATCCGTGTGAGGAGCAAACACAAATTATAAAAGCAGCAGAAGCCAACCCAGGTCCTGTGGGCTCGAGCGGGAGCCCCTCACCCTCACCTGTGAACTGCAGGTGTCTGTGCTGGCCGAAAGGGCAGGCCTGCAGTGAGCAGTGACGTGCTCGATGCACGTCAGGGCAGGTACAGAGCCCCTCGCGCCAAGTGTGGAGTGGGCGCAGGGACGTGTACTGCAGCTTGAGATTAAAGCCCTTCACCTTCCTTAGACCTACAGCCCATGGGGAAGGCTTGGGTGTATGCCTTTAAGTTACAGTAGATTCATTACTACACTTCAGTTATGTTTAAAAAAGTATAATGCTCAGTGAAATGGAGAGAGTAAAACCACAATTACACAAGCGGTTTTAGTGCTTCTTAATGTATTTCTTTATTCATTAGCTAACCACTGGAAATGCCCTACTGTCTCCCTTAACCTGTCCTTTTGTTTTCTTTCATCCTGTTTTGCTTTGGAACAGGTGTAGGCAGAGTGTCTTTTGGAGCTTTCCTAGGTAGGTGAAATTATCAAAACAAATGCTGAGAGAGATGCTTTCCTGGTAAGAAATGTCCTCCTCCAACTCACTCTCTGAGTAACGCATTCTGTGACGTCAAATAAGCTGTTCAGTCGTGTGCTGCTCCTACTTTGTGAAATCTGAGGCTGCCGTCGACTTGCCTTGTAAGGTGTTTTCAAGCTGCCCAGTGAGTGTGCATGTTAGTTACGTAGTCTGCTCACAAGACATGTGCATGTTTCCAAAAGGTGACTATTTATCCCTCCCTGAAAAAATTTTTGCCTTTAAGTCTAAGTGACTGAGCCCCTGGAGAATACTTTCCTGGCTTTCCAAAGTGTGCTTAAATATAGACTGTGACTTTCAGTGTTCTCTGGGAGCCAACACACTGTCCATGAGCCAGTGATTTTCCCAAAGGCCTGTAACTTCTAGGTAGATTTTTTTAATCCCATCTCCCAACAACAGTGTAAAGGGATTTCCACTAAATGCAGGCTTGAACTGTGTAACATCAGGGTTTTTATATGCCTCTTCTCATGAGAAGCTTAAGTAGCTCAGTCACGACCAGTACAGCTTTGTTACAGTGTCTGTCACACGGTGCTCGGTGGGGGAGTCTCTGGGTTGAGAGGCACATAAGAACAGGAATGTCTGAGTTCAGCTGATGTTGGGGGTTTGTGCTGCTAGCTGCCCCTGCCGCCCAAACATCCAATAAATTCTGCTATACCTTAAAAAAGAAAAGGGAAGAATAGCCTGAGCAGTCTGAGCACATCGTAAGGTTCAGCTGTTTGCCTTGCCTACCGAACGCAGTACCACAGGCAGTGCTTTGGTAGCTTACGAGTACTCTTGCTATTTGGTATTTGGTGACATTAATCATCTAAAGTCTCAACTGCCCTGGTGTCCCTTACTCTGTTAAAAGAGGAATTATCTGTGGCACGTAGGTAAAGCTGCAGTAAAGACAAAATGCAGTTCAGAGCAGACCTGCTCGCAAGCAAATCCCGGGAGGATTGTACGAGGGCTTGGTGCGTCGTGAGGCTGAGAGGCCTCCGTGGCGCGTACGCGTTTTCCTGTGTTTTCCCTGCAGACGTCGCCTTTATCACGACCGCGACCTTCGTGTGGAAGGTGTCAGCAATCACTGTGGTGAGCTGCCTTCCACTGTACGTCCTGAAGTACCTGAAGCGGAAGCTCTCTCCTCCCAGCTACTGCAAGCTCAGCTCCTGAGGGAGCACGCGCCTGCCATGCGCCCCGCCCCGCTGGCTCTTCCTGGGGTGCCACGTCTGACGGGTGCTCCCGAGAGAAAGGAAACTCCCTTCTGAGGGACAGGTCCCGAAGCTCGGCATCCTGTGGCAGCACAGGAGGGAGCAGAGTCATCCCTTTCTTCTCTCCTCTTCTCTTTTCAAATTGTTTTTCACAGTTACTGTAAAGGATTCTCTTACTCTAGTACTCTGAGAATTGAAATGAAAGTTTGTTTAATATTCTGCAATTTCCTGGCATTCAAATTCTTTCTTTGATGTTACAATATAAAAAGTCATTCCTACTTAACTACAATAAAATCTAGAAACTGTGAACGCCGATGTCTGTATTTGCTCCTTCATTAGCTATTGATGAATAGGCACTGTTTGGATTATGTACAGTACCTCCTCTGGAGTTGGCCCTCCTTTTCATAGTCACATTTCTCTTTCCAGTAGAAACTCCTAAGTATGAATTTTACATAAAGAGCCATTTTCCTAACACACATTAAATCCACGTTGGAGAAACTCAAATATTTCTGAACATTAATTCCACTGAAACTGCTGGTATAATACTGTTCTTTTTTTAACCAAAGATTTATTTATTTATTTATTTTCCCTCCCCGCTGCCCCTCTTTGTTTTGCGCTTGCTGTCTGCTCTCTGTGTGCTCTTCTGTGTCTGCTCATCTTCTCTTTAGGCGGCACCGGGAACTGATCCTGGCCCTTCCAGAGTAGGAGAGAGGCGCTCAATCTCCTGTGCCACCTCAGCTCCCTGGTCTGCTGTGTCTCTTGCTGTCTGTCCTCTGTGTCTCTTTTTTGTTGCATCATCTTGTTGCGTCAGCTCGCCATGCGGGCCAGCTCTCCGTTCGGGCCAGCTCGCCTTCACCTGGAGGCCCCGGGAATCGAACCCTGGACCTCCTACGTGGTAGACGGGAGCCCAATCACTTGAGCCACATCTGCTTCCCATAATACCGTTCTTGAAAGGCATTGCTGTTAGGTAAATAACGTCCTTAAAATTCCCATCCCTTTTATATTTGTAAAATCAGTCAAATTCAAAAACCATTTATACACACACACACACACACACACATAAGCTGTCCTGTGAAACTTACATGGTGAAGGTGTTTCACTTGCCTTGTAACCCATGGGTTGTAAAAACACACATGTGCACATGTCATTGATATCATGATGGAAAAAAGCCCTTTCTTTTCCAAACCATACTCATGCCGTCTAGGAGCAGACCGTTTATGCTATCAAGCAGGGTGTGAGCACTGCGCGGGGAGCTGCTTTCTCTCCGTGTGCCGCCCCCCCCGTGCTGGCGTCTGTGTGTCGTGCTGTAGCCCGCCGCTCTCTTCCTGAAGGAGGGTTTTCTCAGCAATCGTGTAGTGAGCTTGTCACATAGGAGGGAGCACAGGCTTCTGGGTTTGAAAAGTCGTTTCTCCTTGCTTTTTGCTGAAGCAGCCGGCGTGCGTGTGCCCCTCAGCTGACTTCTCATCGAAGGGCGGGAGGGCTGGCCACACAAGCCCTTCTCAGCAGGCTGCCAGGCCCCAGGAGCGCCGCGCGCTGCCCCTGAGCTCGCCAGCAGCCTCTTCCAAGAAGGAAATCATCAGCCACAGTGAAAGGAATCACGGAGCCCGGTCTCCGTGCCTTGCGGAGCGTTACCTCCGTCTCCCACAGGGTGCCGCTATTTCTCGTCCCGTCATTTGAGGAGGCTGCGGAGCCGATTTTCCCCTTGGTGCTCTGCGTTAAGGCAGTCCCAGGGGCCACTCACTGGCTTTGGTTGGTTTTGATTTCACGGTGTCGTCATCCTGAAGCACAGGGTGCAGGAGGGGCTAAGGCACAGCTTGCATTCGTGGGCATCAGAGTCGCAGAAGTCTTAAGCAGTCTGCAGCTAGTAGCCCATAAAATGAGGTTACACTGCCCAGGGCTGAGACAGACAGAGTCCTGAGTGCAGATCAGCTGCTGCCTTCGCTCTTTCTTGAGGAACCTATGAACTTGACTAACCGTTCTAATGGATTGTAGGTGAGACTTCAGAAAAACTGAACTCCGTGAGCCTTTGGGAATAGCACTTCAGTGGAACTTTAACTGAAGTTAAACTTTTATGCACCTCAATTAGTTGGATAGTGAAAGAGGAGACAGTGTTAAGAATTAGTCTCAAGAAAATCAAGATGTATCCAATTCAAATGAGAGAGTAGAAAGCCGAGACATTTTCTCTTTCAGCCAAATGCAAACAGTCTCTACCTCAGGGAGTTACTGTTGGGTTAAAAGAGAGAATGTTGGGGAAGCTCGGCACACAGTAAGCGGCTCATAAACGACCTCCGTTGCAGCTCTTCTCTGCTGGGAAAAGCACATTGCTGCCCGAGGAGACTTCACGCTTGCAATCCTGCCCTCAGAGGGACAAGGAGGAGGCGCGCTGCGGTCACACACACAGCGCGCCTACCCGGCGTCTCCAGCGGTCCAAGGTCTGGAGCCCCGGCAGCTCTGATCCTTCTGGGGCCATCACCCCGGCAGCTCGTCAGCGAATGGTGCAGTAGAAGCACATTGTCAGTGTCTAACCGTTGAGGTCTTTTCCTGTCTACTGTAAGCTCTCTGCAAGGAGAAACCATTCTTTGCCTCCACCGGTCATTTATTGAGGCGTCCTCCACGTGTCACATGCCGTGCTGGCCCTGGGCGTGCTCTTGTGCTCACGACAGAGGGTCTGCTGGGAAAGAAGCTAGACAGAATGGAGGGGAGCGCTGTGACGGAATCGAGCAGGATGCACAACTGGAGCGATAGCCCCTCTGAGGTAAGACTGAAGCCGGAGCCTGGAAAGAAGGCGGCGCCGGCTGCCAGCTGTGGAGGAGGGGCCCCGTGCTGGGCAGGGCCTTGGTAGGCATCAGGGGCCAAGGCGTCAGGGCAGGGGGGCTGGCAGGGCAGGCAAGGCCGCCCCAGGGTGTGGTATGCAAAGAAGGCTTCAAGGGAAGTTTACGGATTTGAATGCTTATGTAGACAAGAAGGAAGGGCTAAAATCTGTCATCTAAGCTTCTGCGTCAGGAATAGCAAAGTAAGCCCAGAGGAAATGGGTGGCAGGAGACAGTAAAGATAAAAGTGAAGCTCTATGATACAGAACACAGGTAAGCAGCAGAGAAAACCAACAAAACCACGAGCTGGTTCTTTGAAAAGATCAATACAATGGATAAACCTCCAGTTAGGCTGATGATGAGAAAAGGGAAATCACAAAGCAGGCCTTCCTGCAGATTCTGCGGTGGTCGGTTCACTCACATCCCATCGCAAGGACTCCGTCCCTCGGCCGCCGCTTCGCTGAAGGAGGCTGGAGACTGGCTGGGGAAGGGACGTCACTGGCCACATCTGGCCTCCTTGCCTTCTACAGGCGGGCACTTGTCCAGGTGGCTGCACAGGCGGGTGGCAGCCTGCGCCAACAGTCCGCGAAGACAAAACCCGTGCCAGAAAGGGTCTCAGGAGCACCACAGGCCCCGGGAGTGCGAACCTGGGAATTATTCAGAAATGCACTGCTTTCCTTTTGTCTTTAGTTAGTGCCTGACCAGACTGCTCACGTCTGAGCTCAGTGGTGAGCTTTCCACAAGCTTGGTGTTAGGGTCCCCAAATCAGGGAAGCACACACAGAAGCACTCCTGCTGGGATTCTGGTCAGCCTGCGCCTTGGGCAGCCTTGAGGGGCAGAAGCCAGCACTGGCTGTTGGGCCCCCAAAGTCAGCGTACACATAGCGCTCACGCTCCCCAAGAGCCCCTCACCTTACTTCATCCCGTGGACAGTGCAGAAATTCAGAAAATCCCAAATCCATCCAGAACTGACCCGCCTCTCACCACCTGCGTGATGTCATCACCTGGGACCTGAAGCATTCCATGTAGAGTTCAGAGTTCCCCGTCAGAGCAGGCCATCTGTTCAAAACAGCGTGACTTCCGCCCACTCAGACTTCCTTCCCCACCACCCGCTCTCCACTGAACCACATGTGTTTCCTCCACGTCATGACACATACACAGCACCTGCAAGTGAGGCGCCGCTCCCCACATGCCCTTCTTTCCTGCTGCCACTAAGCTCCACTGAACTCCCACTGAGCTCCACTGAGCCCCACTGAGCTCCCAATAAGCTCCACTAAGCTCTACTAGGCTCCACTAGGCTCCCAGTAAGCTCCACTGAGCTCCACTGAGTTCCATTAGGCTCCACTGAGCGCCACTAGGCTCCACTAAGCTCCACTGGGCTCCACTAATCTCCACTAGGCTACCAGTAATCTCCACTAGGCTCCACTGAGCTCCACTAAGCTCCCAATAAACTCCACTAGGCTCCATGAGGCTCCACTGAGCTCTACTAATCTCCACTAGGCTCCACTGAGCTCCACTAAGCTCCCAATAAACTCCACTAGGCTCCACGAGGCTCCACTAGGCTCCACCAGTTTACCAATAATCTCCACTAGGCTCCACTGAGCTCCACTAGGCTCCCAGTAAGCTCCACTGAGCTCTTCTAAGCTCCCACTAAACTCCAGTAAGTTCTCACTGAGCTCTGCTCAGCTGCCCTAAGCTCTGCTCAGCCCCTGCTCCCGTGGCTCAGGCTCAAGCATCCCCTAATCTGAGAGGACTCACCTAATTCTCAGGTGGCACCCCTCAGCCACCCTGCCCTTCAGGTCTTCGTGTCGTGCTCACCACCACCGGACCCTCAGCGGCGGCCTCCCCTGCCCCTGCCCCCACTGAACGACGGTCGCACCCATGTTCTGTGGAGTGAATGACAGAATCTGAGTGGACAGCGGGCCCTGCTTCGGCGTGGGCAGGCCACGGAGGGTCCACAGCCCGCCTCGGCTTCAGTGCCCTTCCAAGGCCCTGTGCTCCGTCGGGAGCCTTCTGTGGTGCGGGCAGTCGGTAGAAGGTTCTGCCGCCTCTCACCCTCACTCCCTGCGTGACGGCTCCTGCCTGCTCGCGCCCGCCGTGGCGCCCAGCACGGTGATGCCGCGGGCGAGGGGAGGAGAGGAAGTGTGACGGACACTTTTCCCCAAGAACAATAAAAAGCCATTTAATGAGAGTAATTCCTGATTCATAGTCCCCAAATTGTGAGGCACGTGGCTCTTTGTTGCTCAGAAATGCCGAGGACCCGGAGAGGGAGAGCGGCAGGCACCCCTGCCGTGAGCGAGCCGCCCTGGGCCTCGCTGTGGGTGCAGCGCCCCTGCAGAGCCGCGGGTGGCGGCAGCCCCTGGAGCCGGAAGGGCCCCGGCCCCGGCCCCTTTGCAGCCAGGGCGCCCGGCTCTCCTGCTGCGGGGCGATCGGGCTTGGCGCTCACTGTCCTGTTTCCCTTCTCGCGTCCTTTAGTGTCTGTCTCCATGGCAATAGGTTTGGGAAACGAGTTTTGGAGGCAGCAGTCTAGAGCGTTCTCTAAGCCAGCTGATAAACGAGCACGTGTCCAAGGCCTCTGAAAACCCTTCACGTCAGTGGCAGCTTTTGAGTCATCTTGAAGTGTGCCCGGGTCTCAAAGCCCTTCCCGATGTCGTGTCCCGCCGGGTCGTCGTCAAGCAGGCAGGCTGCCGCCCAGAGCACAGCGAGCGCCCACCGCCAGCCCCCGAGCCCCCCTCGAGCCCCCCACGAGGCGGACTGGCGGGAGCGAGCCCGGAAGGGGTGAGCCTGCCCTGGGCGGTCCCAGCAGGGCGGGCCGCGGGGGGCGGCCTCCAGGCCCAGGAGCGCGAGGGGCGCCCCGTGTGTCGGGGACGCTCTTGGCTGTTTCCTTCGGGTGGAACACGAAGCGCCAGGCGTGGCCAGAGCGAAGGTGGCCTGGCCCTGCCTCTCGCCCCCGGCTCCTCCCCTGTGGTCCATGGCCGCAGCCTGCCCCGCGGGCTCAGGAGGGTGCTGGGGAGCCGGTCACGCAGGGCCGTGGAGAGGAGAGCGGCTGAGGACCCCAACCCAGACCTGGGGCTGCGGGGCCTTGGGGGGGGTGCGGGGGCAGGGGCGCAAAGGAGCGCGGAGGAGACAGGGCAGCAGGCTGCAGGGCAGCTGGGTGGATGCCGGGAGGGGCCAGGCCAAGGAAGGGGTCGGGGGCCACCGTATCCTGGCGCAGGACGACGAGACGGAGCAGGAAGGCCAGGGCAGGCGGGCGGCTCCCGGGAGCCTGGGGTCCAGCTGCGGGCCCAGGCGGGGCCAGCCCTTCCCAGACCTGACAACTCAAACCCCAGCCATCTGCATTTTTAAAATCAGCTGCAGTGGCTCTTTATACAACCAGGCTTGAGAACAGTGACAAGTGCTGAGGGCCGGAGAAAGGATCCTGAGGAAGCTGGTGGAAGGTGAGCTCCCGCGAGGCAGCCCGAGGCGGAACCTTCAGGCGGTGGCAGAGTGTGTGTCTAGAGGGGCGACCAGATTGTCAGCGCGCAGCTGTCCTCCCCCCCCACCCCGACACAGCGCCGCACCCTGGAGAGACCCAGCAGGCACCCACCAAGGACCCTGCAAGCCGGGACCTGGAGAGGGGTGAGCCTGCAGGCCCTCCAGGGATTTCTTCTCTCCCGGGCATCCTGGACCGGCCACCACAGGGGGAGCCCCAAACCACAACAGGCACCTTCCAGAGAAACAGGAAAGGCCTGCTCTCCAGCAGAAGGGCCAGGCCACCTGCACCGGATCAGGAGGCCAGCACCTCCAGGCTCCCCACCTCGCAGCATCGGGAGGCCCAGGCCCAGGTCTCCAGCCCTCCACCCCATGGTACGGGCATCCCAGCAACACAGGTGGCCCAGGTGGCACCAGCAGAGATGGAGCGGGAGCGCCAGCAGCACCCCCCAGAATAGCATGGGGGGGGTCCCTGAAGAGTGAGCTGTCAGTGAAAGAAGAGCTCACGAAGCCAGAACGTGCACGAGCCTGCTGCTAAGTCAGAAGAGTTACACGGGACCAAGAGTCTCCTAACAATAGCCAAATTACCCAGGAGATAAAAACTTACTCACGGTGGAGGTTTGAAGCTGTGTGCACCCCAGAAAAACAAAACATCTTCTTAAATCTAGTCCACTCCTGTCAGTATAAACCCATTATAATAAGTAGGACCTTTTGATGAGGCAAGCTGAGGTGTGCCTCACCTCATTCAGGACGGGTCTTAATCCTGTT